>JAOSBM010000007.1:15100694-15114242 GCA_027568955.1 Erythroxylum tenue
TTAACCAATGTGTTGAATCTTTTGATATTGTAATGGCATTTTGTATGAATGTATGATGTTCTTCATAAGTATGCTTCAGCAACTATTTTCTTTCGTCTGTCCCGACGGGTCACCCCGGGTTAGCCGTGGGGGGTCGAGTCTCGGGCCCAACGTTATGACTCCGTTTTGGATTGTTGGGCTCCAGGAACGGGGTCCAGTCCTGTTCGGCTGGGCTCCGGGAACGGGGTCCAGCAACCATACTTTGAATTTAAAGGTTGACGAGTAGTTGAAGGCCCATAAATGTTAGGGGAATTAAAAGATCAACTTGCCATTACCCAAAATAGAATGACGTGAATTGCTAATAGGAAAAGAAAAGAAGTGACATTTGAAGTAAGGGATTTGGTGTATGTAAAGCTTTAAATTCATCAAAATAGATCTTTAGCTACTAGATCTAATAAGAAGTTAGCTCCAAAAATGTTTTGGCCTCTATATAATCACTCATCCCATCGATCATATGATTTACAAGTTAGACCTACCCACTTTGTCTCTATACATCCTGTCTTTCATATGTCCCAAATTTAGGCAGCCATTAGGATTAACACTCCTTACCAAAACATACCTCCAATCTTGACAGATAAGGTGGAATGGAATGTTACAATGTAGAGGGTTCTTAATATTTGACCCTTCAGCAAATCATTGGGGCCAAAGGTGTTGATTCAATGGGAGGGTCTACCAGAATTCAAGGTCACTTGAGAGCCATATGATCTGATAGCATAGTAGTTTGCAAAATTCAACCTTGAGGACAAAGTTCATCTTACTAGGGAGGGTAATGTTAGGCCTTCTGTATTGCATACCTATTGATAGCATGTTGCTAACTACCAAATAATAAATTCCTAACTACCAAACTATGCAGTAAATGGTGAGCTAGGGTAGAACCACAAAGAGCTGGGATGCAAATGCTATTTCAAATGTTGCAAACAAATGAAAACAAAACACCCTAAAATGATGAAAATGAAATAACTAAGATGCAATGAACGTAAACGAAAAGACAAACCCAAAACAAATTTAGAAAAGACTAATAATAATGGTAAAGAAGTGGGTTGGAGATATCTTCGGGATGCTAGGATGTTCACTGATCATTGAATCTAAATAAAAAGGTACTCTCATCATGGTGTTAGCCTATGGACTCGATGAAGCTCTCGAACTCTTAATTTCTTTAAAATAAGCAAAACTAATAAGCTCTAGAAATGCCCTGGTCTCCATTATAACCTAGAATAGGCTCTCTAAGTTCAATAGCGAAGACACATTAGGTACTAAGAAACAACTAACTTCAGCCACCTACTCATAAGCTCGGAAGGTGTAACCTAAAGGTATGAGATCCTATATTAGTTGATTAAGTTTCCTGATAAATTCAACTAACCTATTGTTACTTATGGGAATCACTATGGACTATTACATATCACATGCTCAACCCTAACCTTCAGATTATAAAGTTACCTAAAAGGTGATCAAACCTATAAGAAACTCCTAATTCATGACATTTATCCTAAAACCTAAACTAACCTAGACCTACAATCACCAATTCAAAACAAGTTCAACTCCATTCTCACAATTTCCATCCTTTCATCCTTATAATATCTCCAAACCTCTAATTAGTCTAGCCATACATGTTTATATTAAGAAAAATAGACATTAAATAAACAAAACTCATACTTAATTAAATAAAACCAAGATTGGAAATTATAAATGAAGTAATAAAAACCAAAATTCAACACTAACTTAATAGAAGTCAAAACCTTTTATGCCAACAAATAACTAATCATAACCTAAATAACAAAATCTAAACTAATTGCATCAAAATAAAAGTTTCAGCACACATAACTTTCATAAAAATCCAAATTAATTGATCATGAACCTAAGAACACGCATAAATCCTAACTATTGAGCACAAATTAATCAAAAACATCACAAATAAGCAAAAACCCGTAACATAAACCATTAAACATTCAAATATCCAATAAATTCAAACTTGAAAAAGCACATAAATCAGCTTAAACAACCAAGTTTAAATCTGGAAAATTGAAGGAATAAACATCCATTGATATAACATAAAGGTTCCTTACAAAATTCATAAATTTCAACTATAAATTCCATCAAACATTCATTCTAAACATTCTAGAACATGTAAAAATATGATTAGCATTAAGAAAGCTTTAAACTAATGGAATATGAAAATAAAGCATTGAAATTGAGAGAGAATAGCTAAGCTTATGGAAAGTAACAATAATTTCTCTACTTCTCCGTCTCTCTTCTTGGAGTTTTTCCAAAAGTGGTAGATTTTGAGAGCCCTTCTCTCTTCTTGGAGTTTTCCCAAAAGTGGCAGATTGGAGAGCTCTTTCTAGGTCATTTCTCTTTTTTTATATTTATTTTCCATTTAGGGTAAACCCTTGGCTTTTTCCATGCCTAAAAAGTCCAAAAAATCCCTTGAAAACTTGAATCCGAAAGCAACCTTGTGTCTGCCTGCGTGCGGGCCACGATTGTGGCCTTTAGTGCATAATCGTGGTTAGTTTTTCTTCTCTCTATTATGGGCCTGTGCTCGAGCTTGTGGGCCTGTGTTTTGGTTCTAACGTCCTCCAAAACTCCTCTGAATGCCTTAAAAGACTAAGTAACTCATCACGACATCTCATATTGACAAACTTTGTGAAACTTAGCATATATTTATGTTTAATCCTTTAATCTATATGTAAACACAAAATGAACACAAATTGAGTATTTAAACACAAAAATAGGATTGATAAGACATTAAAATGCATAAGAAAATATAAGATAATTCAATCTTATGACCTATAATTGGAGAGGGAAAAAAGGTTTCAGAGCTGATAGGAATAGGTCTTAAAAATATTAAGTGACCAGTTAATTATGTGATGTCATAAAGAATCATTTTAAAATGTTGCTATATAAGTAACATATAACGAGGCATAGAAGGAAATGAGAAAGGAATGATAAAATTATTGTCAATGATTTTTGTGTAAGAGAGAGTCAACCTCTTAAAAGCTGTCAACTATATTATCTATACGTAATTTTCATAATTAATCTACTCTTTTCTTCTTATAATTTCTTCAGTAGATTGCTATCAGGATATTAACACAAGCCAAGGAGAAAAGATGTGCAAAAATCTACATTTCTAAGAAAATGATGAAGTTGTTATATAGAGTTGTGCGATGCATGACTATACTAATGCATATCTTATCTTCAAGATATGTTTAGAAATAGAAAGCAACAAAATATAGTATTGCCTTACATAACAACTTGAAATATTAAACCGAATTTATGTTCAGAGACACAATCAACAAGAATGGTAAATCTCAAATGTTTTCAGAGGATATAATACTTTTCACTATAAATGAAGATGAATTGAGCTTGTGCGTTCTCAAGTTTGCTTTTATTATTATATCATCATTGATGTTCCTATAGCGTTTGGTTTCTCAAGTACCAATATAGTTGTTTACTTTGATAAATTTATTACTTATTTACATTACGGTTTACTTCTGCGTAGACATTTCTATCATTGCAAAGATAAAGAGCATTCATTCATTGAAGAACTAGGAAGAGATCATTCAAGCATCAGATGAGGTGATGGTAGCAAGGGGTGATTTGGATGCATAAGATACCTTTAGAGCAGGTCCCATTCGTCCAAGAGAAAGTTGTTGAGCTCTATATATGGTTAAATAAACATGTTATTGTTACATATCAATGGGAAATACAAGTGAATATGAAAGTACATAATCAAATAATAAGGTTACTAACATATGCTTTATAGAAAATAATGATATGGTATCCTTTGGTTAAAACTCTCTTGATGATACTAAATGATGATAATGATGATGTTTTGTCTTATAAAGAACTTATTGAATGTCTAGAAATGATGATCTTAAAAAGGAAGAAATCTATCTTCCAATTAAAGTGGTTAAAAAATTCTTAGATATATTTATGATTGAAAATCAAAAATTAAAATGTTATATGCATAACATGAAAGAATATAAGAGTCTGGTTGTTGATAATAACAATAAACATGATTTGATATATCAAAATGAAGTGTTGAAAAAGGAGATTAATAACCTTAAAGAGTCCTTATCTAGATTCACCATGAGTAGTGAAAAATTTAATAACATGCATAGATCCAAAAACATCTCTAATGATAAGCATGGAACTAGTTTCACTTATAGAAGTGCACATCTAATGAAAAGAATATTTTTGTGAGGGCCAATCATTTACATGATGAGCCTATGCCTAAATCATCATATAAGCATATTGCATCTTCTAAATATGTACAAACATCATATGCCTATTCGTCATCTTCTAGGTACAAAGTAAAAGGCATATTCCAAGCATTCATGAATTGGTCATATTACCTAAAGCACATAGAATTCAAGGAAAAAAATAGGCAAAATCTTTATGTAAAGTTATCCTAAAACAACATGAAACATCATTCGCATTCATATAACCCTCTTTAACAAAATGGCATAGGTCTCATTATAAGCACAAAAGGCCTGATACTTTCTCACATTCAACATAGGCCATGTTTTCCTTAAAGAATCATGTCATTTGCTAATTCATATCCAAAAGAGAGAATTATATCACCTTTATCATCCATCAAGACCTATAAATACATATATGTCGCATTCTTATAGGCCACAATTACACAATTCATATATTTTCAGATCATCTTACTTGAGATGTCACTTTTTTAGTTATTATGAATATATCTATATAAAATTCTCTTTATAATAATGATTATTAAGTAAACCTAAAAAGATATGGGTTGAAAAAGGTTTAAACACTAATCTTTAATTACTCAAGTTTGTACGGTGTACTTTGAAAATGTTTATTTCTTTGCCTTATAATTTAATTTCAAGTAGCGTTAAATGAATACCAATAATTGATATCACGTCCATAGATATCAAATAAGAAACATTAATGGTATCACTAACAATTTATTTCAAAAAATTACTAGAAGTCCTCACATGAGCCAAGTAAGAAAATCAATATCAAAAGACTAATTATTAAACTAAGTGAGGAAGAAATGGATGCAACCATTGGTGATATATAAAAGGAGGTAACCACTTACATTTATATTGACAATATTTACGAATATTTACTTGGCATGTATATTTAGGAGGGGAACTTGTATACACCTAAGAGTGTATTGTTACCTGAGAACTTTAAGAGTTTCTCTTTAATTTTATAAATGTTTTACATGCACTCTTTACCTATATAATATATTTTTTGAAAATTGAGAGAGTAAAGTTATTTATTTATTATTTATTTTAATGCTTATAGATTTATATATCATATACCCTTTTAATATTAAGAAAAAGGGCGAGAGAATGGTAATGTTAACACTTTATCATTTTATGATGTGTATATTAAGGGGGAGCATAAATTGCATATTGCTTTAATATAAAGAGAACTTACTCCATGTCATTTATTTATTTTTTCAATATCATTAGGTATTTTGAGATCATTAAAAAGGAGGAGATTATTGGATCAAATGATGCTCCAATCCATACTTCTAATGATAAAAGATATTTTACTAATAATATTTTTATCATTGGTGATATTTAGAAAGTTAACGTGTGAAATATCAAGTTCAATAAAGAGTCAAGTGAGTAAGTGAGTAAAGTGAGCGAAGGAGCCAACTGAATCAATTAAGCAATCAAATAATGGATAAAATGAGCAAAGTGAAGCATATATGTAATTTAAGTGAAGAACTAAGAACTTGGAAGAATCAAGCATATCAAGACTTAAGCAAATCATTATAATCCTTCATGTAATCTTATATTAGTCATTTCAATGAATTAGAAGTTCAATCATTACATGATCACTTGCAAATAGGCATGATGTATACATCTTTTTGTATTTAAGAGAAAGTTTATTTTGATTGAAAATATCTTAATCTTTAAATAAAAATTTGGGGAATTTTTTAAATGAATTTAATCAATTTTTTCAAAATAATTTGTTTTGATCTTTAAAAGAATTAAGAAGTTTTGAAAACTCATTTCAAGAAGTTTGGTTGACTAATCTAGTGATTTGGGCAACTATTATTGGGGTTTTGTATATGCTATTCGACTAGTGTGGCAATATAGTCAACCAAGATATTAAGTATTTTAAGTTTGTGATGATATTGGTTGGTCAATTTATCGAATGGTTTACCAATGTTTAGAACTACCCACAAAACATGATGCAATCAACGACTATCAATTTCCTTGCCCTTTAACTCAACCTAACACATGAGGGATTAGCACTAATCACAAGCATACAAACATCCCCAATAAAAAGTCTTTGTAGCTACTGTTTCCTTATACTAATGACAATATTGTTCTTATTTGTATCAATCTTTTCTCTCCTTCTTGCTTTATTTCATCCGTAGGTCTCGATCAATAGGAAGTAGGTCATCTAAGTTTTCATTTGTAGATCTCTTATCTTGCATCAAGTAATTGAAACAATTGAGGAAACATAAAATTAAAATTAAAATAAAATTAATAAACAAGTAATTTCCTCGATAATGACACAAAAATTTGATTATTTTAATTTGCAAACACATAAAATTGATTGTAACAAGTTATAAAATCTAGAATATCCCAAAGTATTGATCCTATGAGAATTATAACTACTAATTTTTATTAATGCTAGCCAAATAAAATTAAACAAATCAAATTTTAGCAAAAGCAACTAAAATCCCAATTAACAAAAATAAGATGGTAAACTAGCAAAAAGAAAGTAATTAAAAAACGATAGGTTTTGGGGCTTCACTTATGAGGAAACTCAATTATTATGTCAGAATAATTATTAAGTTTAAAATAATAATTAACGTAAAGTATATGTGTTCTCTTTTGATGTATATAAGAATATCCAATTAAGAAATTACCGCATCTCGATGCGCAATACCTAATTGAACTTATTAAAGATATCTAATCTATTAGTTTCCTTTATTTAGGATACCTTTGTATCTAGATCAAGATTTTATTCTCCTAGTGCATAGATTAAAACCTTTCGAGCCTTCATACAATCACCAAGATTGAATATATGATTGTTAGGTATAAATCCAATAATTAAGATCGTAAAGAATAAATTCAACTAAGGGAATAATCAATCATACATTAAAAATAGAAATATCACATATAAACTACATCATTAAACCTAACTAGGGACTTAATTACTAAAAATCATAAAAAAATAAAACAATCTTTAACATTAAAGGAAGTAGAGAATAAAAAGATAGAAAAGATGTCCCTTTTTACATCCAAGATGAAGGGGATCTCTTCTAATCTTACTTCCAATCCTTTCTTAAGTTAAGAAATAGTAAAACTATGAATTAATGAAAAGTGGTTACCAAGAGCCTCTCACTGGTCCTCTCCCCCTCTAAAACTTGCCTATAATGAACCGTAATATTTATAGAGGGTTATATAGTAGACTTTCAAGGTGATTGAACTTAAAATTTTGCACATCTTTACATTTTAGATCACAAGTTTGACAATTATCCAGCTTCCACACTAGCATTGGTTAGCTCGTCTATCAACACCATGTAATCTTCACTTGACTCAATGTTATAATCGATGTTGATCTTGTGCTACTTGTCTATACTTCTTCAATTATTGACATCTTTAAGCTTGAATTGATCTCTAATACCTTTTACAAAGTTATTTTTCCATCAAGTTAGCTTCTAATTGACTTTGATTTCACCTTAATCAAACAACCATGGAGAAAGTTATACTTTAATTTAAGGTTTTTCCCCTTAAATTATCACCTATAAGGCAATAAAATAAACATAAAAATACATCATATAATTCCACATAAAATATTCTATAACGATGCTAAATTATAAACTAATTTAACCCTTATAAACATGAAAAATATGAACTTATCAATCATATTTTAGGTGCCTTGTCACTATCAAGTATTTTAGGGTTTTTGGCTGTAAGTTTTATAGTATATTGGTGTATATAATAATTTAGCTTATTGGAATTTATGGATGTGTTGGTTACTTAGAAATATATGTTGATTAATGGACTTATTATTATTGATTTAATCTATTAGAAATTTAATTTGAAAATGACTTAATTCTAAGCCTCTAGCTTCATAACAAATGTAACAACTTATAGATTAACATGACCTTATAGATCTTTTTTTTGATAACCTAAGTAATTAGTAACTATGAACTTCAATAAACCATGTTATAAATTTTTTATTACCAAAGACATTATTTATCATATCATTACTTGTCTCGTAAAATTAAAGGCTTTCATTTAATGATTTTTTATATCAATCTTTTAGCAATCATTGTTAGGGTCATAGCTCATGCCCTTTTACTAAACATAGTTTAGTAACTTCTGACTTCACAACCACTAGAATTCTTTTTTTGAGAAATTAAAGAATTTCATTAATCGGATAAAATTACAGAGTGGAGACCTACACCCTTACATAGTCTACTTAACAACAATTCAGTACACCCTTACATAGTCTACTTAAACAACACAAACAACCCTTCAGCAGGAATAGCCTAATACTACAACGTTTTATCGCATAAGCTACTTAACAGAAAAATGATGACGTGCGATACTTACCAATCCAGATTGTTAGGGTAAAACTAACCCCGTCTTTCTCACGACTTTGTTTCTTTACCCAATTCTTGAGTGGGCTTGATTAGGGTAGATATGTGATGAAGTAAGAAAATTGATGTGATAACTTATTTCTGTAACATACATAAAGGAAAGACACTCATTTTGCTCACATAGTAGAGGTATGAATTAATTAATCATTTTGCTTTGACCCTTTACTGTTACAAAATAATAATCATCTGAAGATAACATTAATGTTTTTTCATGTGGGTAGCAACCTTGAAGTATAACAAAATAAAGGTGCAAACATATTAAATAATGTCACCTAATAATGATAATAAGTTATAATATTCAAATGAGAAAGATCTCTAAAAATTATTTGTCTAAAATTTTCGCCTTTTGATGTCTTTGTAGATGTGCATTATGTAATAATGTAAGGATGTCTTATGTAGATTTTTTACACCCCATATAAGTGTTTTGTTATGTTTTCTATATAGCTATTATACATATTTAAGTGTCTTTTTAATGGATACTTCTTATACATGAATTGAAAATGTTATAACAATTTTTTAATGAACATTTATAATTTTCAATGTAATGAAGCATCTTACTTTCATCGCAACAGATGAAGTTCCTTATTTATTATATGCATATATCAATTATGGAATACAAATATAGTGAGCTCTATATTCATTTATTATGTAATGGATAATGTTAATGTCACATTCACCTTTTGTTCTATTTTTAACTAATTAATGAATCTCTTACTCTACTAAATGATTATGGAAAATTCATATAAAAATTATAAAACAAACATAAGAAAAATAAAAGAGAGTATGGAAAGAGAGAAAACTAATTTATATTGGTTCATCTAAACAATGTTTGATTTACGTCCACTTACCAAATTTTACTTAAGAATTCACTATCTTCTTCATTTAATAGGTAAAAAGAGACTTTTCATTTATTTTTCATGAGGGAAAAGGAGACCTTATAATCATCTTACTTTGCCACAAGTGAGGAGTAACCCTTTCCAAAACTTGGTCAATGTTAAAAGAAGCCA
Source organism: Erythroxylum tenue (assembly GCA_027568955.1). Lineage (NCBI taxonomy): Eukaryota > Viridiplantae > Streptophyta > Magnoliopsida > Malpighiales > Erythroxylaceae > Erythroxylum > Erythroxylum tenue. The sequence continues at coordinate 15,110,352 of JAOSBM010000007.1, forward strand.
TCACAAAGTATATCCAAAGCAATTTCGTATACCACTCAAAAACTCATATTGAGCACATCAATGAACAAAGGTTCAAAATGTGTCATTAATGCAAACACACATTCTCTAGCCTCTCAAGGCTCTTAGCAACTATCGAGGATGTCTAAACTATCTCCCAAAACTCATATATAGTCTATTTATACTCAAAATGGCCTAAAATAGTTGTTAAAAAATTATCACTACAACGACTAGTAATAGTAATATTAGTGGTTAAATTTAATCGCTTAGTGCGTGGTTAGGTTAGAATTGTGTTAGTTAAGTATTTGTGTTTTATGAGTTAAATCACGTGTTTGAGCTTCAATTTTATGTTCTTGAGGTGTCATGACATGTTTGCTAATGTTTCAGGGCAAATATAAAAGAACGAAGGAGATTCGAAGAAGACCCGAAGTCGAACCCAACCCCAGGATCGTGACTAATAAGCCACAATTGTGACAGAAGCAGATGTAAGGGCCATGATCATGGAAAACATGCCACAATCGTGATAGAAGGGGAAATAAAGTGCCACGATCGTAACATTATAAGCTATGATCTTGACCTGAGCAACAGACAGCTCGCCCCGCCCTTTTGAACTTCATTTTTCACAAATATTTAAGACCTTTGGAGCACGGGAAAAGCCCTAGAGTTGCCCTAATTTTAAAAGACTATAAGAAGAAAAAAAAGAGACAAAAAAGAGTCCTCAATTTCTGCCATTTTGGGAAAGCTTCAAGGGAGGGAAGAAGAACAGAGAGAAGAGGAGAGAGGAAGCGGGTCTTTCGAGGCTGATGCCTTCCCGGGTTATCCGATCTAAGTTCTTTCTCCTTTCCATATTTATTTCCATTCAATTAATGTATGAGATGATGATGGATCTTGGATTGTTGATGATGATCTAACATTTCCTTTAGGATTTTACCTTGATTCAATGTTAATATAGTCATTTTTGTGTTATTTTGATTAGGTGTTGTGATTAATTACAGAATTAGCATATTTCGGTAATAAACCGAGAGGGTGAACTGAATAAAAATGATTGGGTTAGATTAATGAGAGTTAAGCAATCCAATAGACCAACTGATTAATCATATTGATTATTGTGCGGAGAGAGATCCCGTGTGAGACCCGGTAGTTTATTAGAGAGCTTAAGATCTAATTAGAGTTGTGAGTCTTTTTTTAATTGAGAGATTGTAAGTTCCATAATGCAATTAGAGTTTATGATTTAAGGTTCAATATAATAATTTGAGAGAGAGTAATCCACCCTATGATAGTCTAGAACCAACATTATAATAACGCATAAATGACTAGATTAGCATTGATGATAGGGAAAATCCCCTCTCTCATAATTTGGTAACCCTTCTTGGTTAATTTCCATTGTGACATTTGTGTTGCTCGATTTCAATTTTTTTTTATGTTAAACTTGCGAATTAATTTCTTGATAATCACTTTCTCATATTTACTTTTATGTTCAATTTTATTTTCATTTTATTAATTTCCTTAGCCTTAGATAACCTAGGATTGATTAGTTCACCTTCCTCGTAGGATCGACCCTTCATATACTACAAATCACGACCCGTGCACTTGCGGTATTTGAGGGCTATAAATTGTAAAGCTTACCCAACATCCAACAAGTTTTTGGTGCCGTTTTTAGGGAGGTGTAGGATTAGTCTAATTCTTTTAGTATAAGGATTAAAAACAAGATGAAAGTTTTTGCGTGTGAGGTATAAGACACATCAATTCGGACATCCCAAGGCAATAATGGGGAATTTTAAGAGTTGAGCGCTAAGAAGAGATGAAAAGAACGATGGTGGAGGAAATACATCATGGAGAGCGAAAAATCTTTACGGACTTCATGAGACCACAACTCAATGTTTATCGTCAAGGGATTACACGACCACCAGTGCAAGCGAGCACGTTCGAGATCAAAACATCACTGTTAAACATGCTGTGAACCAACGTGCAATTCTATAGGTTAGCGAATGAGGATCCTAATGCTCATTTGGTTAATTTCTTATAGATGTGTGACACCTTTCGATATATTGGAATGTTGGAAGATGTTGTTAGGAAGAGGCTCTTTCCCTTTACACTCAAGGATAATGCCAAAGCATGGTTGAATTCTCTCAACCTAGCCAATATCATAACTTGGGAGCAACTGGTGCAAGGTTTTCTAGATAAGTACTTCCCTCTAAATAGGACAACAAGACTAATAAAGGAAATTATCAATTTCTAGCAAAATGATGGGGAGTCTTTATATGAAGCGTGGGAGTAATATAAGGAGTTGCAAAGGAGTTGTCCTCATCATAACCTACCCAATGAATTCCTTTTGCAAACCTTTTATAATGGAGTTAATCCACCCATGAGGGGCACCATAGATGCAGCTGCTGGAGGATCATCCACGAGGAAAATAGTTGAAGCAACACACGATCTGTTAGAAGAGATGGCGTATAATAGTTGTCTTTGGACATTAGAACAAAGTAGACAATAACCAGCCTTTTAGGATCCAAAAGGAATGGTTGCTACAATTCAATGACAACATTGTAGGCTGAGATCGACAACCTAAATAAGCAACTGAATAGCCTGAAAGCCACCTCTTCCTCTCCATTCAAAGCAATTCGGTACAACGATGAGTTATGTGGACAAGACAGCTGTTGGGCCCCGAATCTGTTTGACTAAGTGAGGAACTGTTCATGATTATGCATGCATAAAGGAATAAAAATTTATGAATTGAAAAGAAATAGAAAAGATGATTTAGATGCAAGTTGGGTTCCGGAAGCGGGATCCAACAACAGCTATATCGCAACTGATTGTTTCTTAGGGGAAAACAACAACATGGAGAAATTCAACTTTAATGGAGCACAAGTTGGTCAAGGAGATAGCAATCCTTATTCAAACACATACATTTCGGGGTGGTAGAACCACCCAAAATTTCATTGGTCTAACGACAGTGAGATTCAGTTTAGAAATCAAGAGTCACATGGATTTCAATAAGATGAATATAATGGATATGATTCCAACTGGACATGATCATGGACAAGGTCGTAAGTATGGATGATGCCCAAAAGAGGTTAGAAGGGAAAATCGCCCAAGTAATAGGGACTTATGCCTCTTCTATTCTCTACCTAGAGGTTCAAGTGGAACAACTTGCCAATACGTTATCTATAAAAAGTGTGGGAAATATTTCGAGCAATATGGAAGGATATCCAAAAGAGCAAGTTAATGCTATCATACTTGGCAGTGGGAAAAAGCTAGAAGAACCACTAGAAAACTAAGCAGAAACCCACCTTGAAGAGGACCAAGAAAATCTTTAAAAGGATGAAGAAAAGAATGAGGGCCTTCCTTATACTCCTCCTCCCTTACCCATTAAGCATACCATTCAGTTTAGAAATCAAGAGTCATATGAATTTCAATAAGATGAATACAATGGCTATGATTCCAACTGGACATGATCATGGACAAGGTCGTAAGTATGGATGATGCCTAGAAGAGGTTAGAAGGGCAAATCACCCAAGTAACAGGGACTTATGCCTCTTCTATTCTCTACCTAGAGGTTCAAGTGGAACAATTTGCCAATACGTTTTCTACAAGAAGTGCGGGAAATCTTTCGAGCAATATGGAAGTATATCCAAAATTGCAAGTTAATGCTATCACACTTAGCAGTGGGAAAAAGCTAGAAGAACCACTAGAAAACTAAGCAGAAACCCACCTTGTAGAGGACCAAGAAAAGCTTAAAAAGGATGAAGAAAAGAGTGAGGGCCTTCCTTATGCTTCTCCTCCCTTTACCCGTTAAGCATAGCATGGATGGACATCGGACCACATACATCTGAATGTATTAGGTCTAATACTCCAGTCGCTCGTTCACCCTTTCCCTTAAAGGGTAACTTAGTC
>JAOSBM010000007.1:15205122-15216735 GCA_027568955.1 Erythroxylum tenue
GATGTATGACAAGTGTGCGCTCACCACCTATGTGGCTTGACAGTTAATGATCCTTCAAGAGTTTAAGCTCAAGTTTACATCTCAGTCCGTTGGGCTCCGAAAACGGGGTCCAACAGTAGATCTATCATTAATCAATCAAACTATGATTGATCAAATGTTGGGATTTAAAGTGAACAAGGTTTCAATATAAAGAACATCAAGGTTTAATTATATAAACCACTATACAGTACACCACTGCCAATCATATGGTTATATATGTACTAATAGAAACTATTACTACCAAATTTAAATGAGTATTTATTTCTATCAAGTTTGGATAAAGAAAATAAATTCCTAGATATACTAGGTACGTAAAAAGTTTCACATAATTCCAAATGATATCTAGTGTCTAGAGATAAAGTGATAAGCCCTGACAGCTTCCACTCAAACTCTCATTTTGTTGTTTATATACATAAATATTTCATTTGATCTTATGGTTTGGGTCATAAGGAATCTCTTTCCTCTTAAACCATGCGGTACATTTGGTGCATTCCTACTTCCTACATAAATGGCATATGCATTCATCATATTACTTCTTGTGGATTTGAGAGGATTCCTCACTAACTTTCAAGGGCTCCTTCACTTTCTTCTCATGCTTCTTTCCACCTTTCTTACTAGCTACTTGATTCTTGACATAATTAATGGAGTGGCTTCCTTAGTTATTGAGTCTAGTCTCTTCCTAAACCAACATATTGTGCAAATCATGCACATTTTGGTTGTCCTTTATTGTATTATAGTTCATTTGGAAGGGACCATATTCAGAAAATAATGAGTTCAAGACGAACTTCACAAGGAAGTTCTCATCCACTTTTATTCCTAGAGACTTAAGTCTTGCTGCAATGTCTGTCATCTTAATAATGTGTTCATTTAGAGTTTGTGATCCATCAAATTTTACGGTGGTCAATATACTCATAGGAGTCCCAGTAAGAGCGATGTTAATAGTATAGGAGCGCTCTTCCATAAACTTAAGTAATTCCTTAGTATTTTCAATTTTGAGAAGAGTAGACTTAATATTACCAGCAATTATCATCTTCATATATATCAGACTCAATTTGTTTACATTTTCCCTTTTGTTAAAATGGAATTTCTCCTCATTAATGCTCAAAAAATTTAGTACATCTAGTTTCTCAGTTCTAAGTGCCAAATCCAAGGCCAAAACCCCAAGGTAGAAATGGATTTGTTCACTCTGTTCAAAGAAGTTCAGTCTATTAAATATCATAATAGATGAGAGATTTGGGTGCATAGGAATAAGTGATTAAAACTTAGCATTAATACTTTTGAGTCATATAACAACATGCTACAAATATTCAGAAAAACTTCATAAATTGTATATTAATGTTCACATTTAGATAATCCAATAACATACCATACAACTTATAATAATGCTAATATGTACATAATTTGATAATCACACATGCACCAACTAGAAATATTTACTATCTTTGGATATTTAAACACGATTAATTGTGTATATGCATTACTTACATTCATTCTAATTAACTATAAAATAAACAAACCCTCTTTAAGCGATTTCAAAATATTATATAGCAATGAGCTTCAATTACCCATAATATTACAATTCATTAGCATCAAATTACGAGTAATTGAAATTTAAACATAATATTTAGCTTTAAAAAATTATTATTAACACTGTTTGCCCCTAAATATTGTTTCTTTTTTTTTATTTCATACTTATAGGGCGTCAATTCAACATTCATAATAATCAAATCCTAAGGTTTTGGATACAATTCACAAACATATAAGACACGAAATTTAGGGTTTTCCAGAAATCTTTCAAATTAAGGCTCAAAGATTCTCCTAATTATAAGAATTCTATAGTAAAGAGAACCATGAATTTCTCAAAACAATACTCTGACACCACATGCAAGTAATTTTCATAAACATAGCAGGATGTGGAAAGCCACAGAACTCATATGTACATTCATTTTCATAATTTTATTCTAATAAAAGGACATAGTTTATGAATGCCGACCTTCCTAAATTACTTAGAAACGTGGAAACGATTGACAGACATAAAGTCCTTACCATATCTGTCTCCTTCCAAACCTTTCTATCTCACTTATGTACTTGATGGTATATTGTGAGAAAAAAAAAAACTTATGGACAGAGCTGTTTGTGACTTAGGTTGCTGGACGGATCCTGGGTCCGAAATTATGAATATCACTAGTTATCTGTCTTCTCCTGCAGGTTCCAGCAAATCTGTCCAACTTATTATTTTAGGGGTCTGTTTATATTCGCTTTGGCAGGAACGAAACTCTCGACGCTTCCAGAGTACCACTTCTACGAAAGAGAGTTTGATCTGCTTAATTATGTCTGACATTCGGGCGATAGTTTTGACCAAGAAAGTTCCTTGTAGCTCTAATGTTTGTCATGCCTTACGTCTATAGTTGATAGATGGGGATCTGTTTGGGCTCCTTTTGATGCGGTAGTTGATTTCTTTCTTGCTGGCTCTCTTTTTGTATTGTATATAAAGGGTTTTCCCTTTTTTTGACCTTGTACATTTCTTCTTTATTTATACTAATTTCCTTTTTCAAAAAAAAAAGGCCATTTTATAAATGATTAAATGTTCTAACTACCCTTTAATACGTGTTTCACTTAAAAGGCTAATTTCTAACAAAGATGCAATATAACAAGAGCGTAGAAATTAGTAAAATTAAAATGCCCATATTATATTTCCTTTTCAACCTGAGAGAAAAAAGAACTCTTCCCCCTTAGCCTCTTTGATATAATATATGAACTTTTGAATTTCATTAACATTACTCCTACGATTTTGCTTGTATATTGTAGTGCTAGAAATTTTGACAACTAGGAACTGGAAAAAGAAACGAGTAGTAACTAGAATTTCAGGTTAATTACTAACTAGTAGAAACCAAGTGGATAGGTCTTCAACAGTGCATGAAGCAAGGAACATAAAAAAAAATAAGTTTATGCTTGGAGCATGACAGAATATATTATTATTCCTGTCCTTGACCTGCTACACTTCTTTTGCTAAGCTTGGAATAACTGAAAGTTCATATATCCCTTGCTTTTGTAACGGGTACGCATCCAAGGCACGAAGCATCAAACCCTATGGAGGACATGCAGTGAGCGGCTGGGGTTTATCTATACTATTTATCAAATTCCAAGTTCAACAGCACAAACCCATTCTTGCACTAACATAGGAAAACAAAAATTATACGGCAAAGAGAAACTAATAATGGCCAAAACACAGCAATCTTCACATCAAAATCTTGTGTATTGATGCATTTCAAATGGTGACAAGTTGCATATTCCGGGTTTGAAGGATAAAAATAAGCAGAATGCACTGAAGAAGCATAAGGCATGTAATACAGGGAATACATGATATACCATGTGTCAAATGGATTTTGCGAGCAACTACTCGTGAAAAGAATTACAAAATTGATCATTTTTCTTGAGTTTGTATGCCTCCATATTATACAGTCAAATGCCCCTATGCACAGAGCTTGACAGTCGTTTCATGTCAAGAACAAATGGCGGACACATTTCATTGATGATGTCCTTTAATGTACGTGGCAATAGCAAGAGTTTCTGTAATCTTTTGAAACAATTCTCTAATCTACCCAATCAGTAACCTTATTCTCATATTTTTTGCCTTCATCTTCATTATGAGACCAGCTCTAAAAATCTGTCAAGTAAGACAGTCAGCCATGTCAATGATACTAACGATACCATACTGCAGCACAACCATTACTCAAGAGCCAGATTCTTTTTCATTGCCTCATAAACCATATAAGTAATGCTTGCAGATGGAACTACTTTGAGCATATTGGGAAATATCCCTTTGTAGAATCCCCTAATCCCTTCATGTTTAAATGTTCTCCGAAACACATCTGCCATTCCCTTGTAAGCAGTGTCTGTGTTAAAGCGCTGAGCTTGCATTCTGATAGACAATAACAGAATTAGGCTTCACGGGGAACAAAATGAACCAGATATCCATTCAATTGGGAACGTAGATTACCTTGTTCTAACAACCTGCAATGGATAGACACAGGTTGCCCCTAGAGCTCCCGACAGAGTCCCACATCCCAGTTGCACAAGCGGACCAGGTTCTACAAAGAAGATTGCTACTTTCAGGATTTGATAAAAGTAAGCATATCACAGCCAAAAAAGTAACACTGCAGGAAATCATTTAAAGGAAATTCAGTCAAATGGAAAACTTATTTGCCTTACCACTGTCATGAAGAATGTATTTTTTTGACATATCTTTTAAGCTTTCATATGCAGCAAGATCAATGCCTGCATAAGGGACAATCCCAAGGACAGATGGAATGAGACCCCTAAAGAATGCCCGAGGTCCTTCCTGAACCCATATATCCCTTGATAAGGCCCAAAGATTAGGAACTTTTCCATTTTCACACACATGAGTTTGTAATCGAGTTTTCACGAGATCTAAAGGATAAATGGTGGTTTGTGCCACAGCACCTGCTAAGCCACCGGCAATAACACGGCCTGCAGTACCAATATGAGCATTATCTCCCTCCCCTTTAGCTCTAACAATGACATCTTTCAGCAGTTCATAGGTGTAGAACCTGATAGCACTTTCTGGAGCCACTTTCATGACATTTAATCCATTGCCTCTAAAAAATCCCAGGACTCCTCCCTCCTTCAATATATCCCTTATTGCTGGTGAGATATGAGCTCGTTTTGTTTGTACTTGCAAAACAACCTTTAGACGATCAAGAGGAGCAGTTGCAGTACGAGATGTTGCTCCAGCAACACCTCCTGCAATCAGATACCTGTAAGCATGAACGTGCTTGCTTATGCCGCCTGGTACAACAGCCTGTTCCCCAATATCGACCAGGCATACCCTTTCCAAGTAATGATAAATGTTCTCAATGGTTGCCTCATGGGGGTAAAGCAGAAGAAAATCTCTCCATTCCTCAAATGTTATAACTCCATTGTTATCCTTATCTACTCGCTCAACAAAACGTACAAGTTCCTCGTCATCAATTTCAATCCCTACAAAAGAGAGACTGGTGCGGCTTTAGAATGAAAACAACTTGTTAGAAAGAAGACCATAGACTTCATAATTGGATTCCATTAGATGCAGGGCATGGAGAAAATACAAGACAACAAAAGGCTAACACGACCAACTGAATTTCACCGATATAAATGAATCTAAGTGACCTCCATTAACAAGCTACATCATGTTACGCCTGCAATATCTACAAAAGCTTGCTCCAATATAGAGAAACCGTGAAAATGTCCATTTAAGCAAACTTGACAGCACCCTTCCTGACAACATCATTTCATGAACGCTTAGCAAACTTCAGTAAAAGCATTACAAAAGAACTTCAAGATTGTTGATCATAAATTTAAAACCTGCAAACTACAAGCTCATAACCAAATACATAAAAAGATTACAAATTCGGGATCAAGAATTTAGAAGTAGTTGCATTTAGAAATCCGTAACCATAGAGCAATACGATCAATGTAGTAACTCCAGTTTCCGAAAGTAATTAAACAATAAATGGAAAAAATACGCAGGCAGAAATTTGAAGTACCTGCCCGAACAAGAGCATCGTAGAGCTCTTCAGGCAAAATGCAACCGTTATGTTCAACATCAATAGCTTGAAAAATCCTGTAGAGCTCAAGCTCCTTTTCGTCCATATAACGCTTGAACTCATGAAAATCGACACGCCCATCTTTATTGGCATCGCAAGCATTCAACAAGTCTTTACCGTACTTGTAATAAGAAGGAATTTGGAGGGCCACAAGTCCGTTCTCTATCTGGGTATAATCCAAATATCCGCAATCCTCGGTATCAAAAAAATCAAAAAGACTGCGAATCCTCTGTTCCCTCTGCTCCTTGGTCTCTCCAAGCGCCAATAACAAGTGTTCTGTTGTCACTGGCCCTGCTTTTTTCACTGGATTGCAGCAATTCGATCCCTCACTCCGCCCCTTTTCAGGTTTCAATTTGCCCTCCATTTTGCTTCACAAACCCAGGAAATGTCTCACTTTAATCTCGAGTAATTTTGAGAAAGCAAATGAAATTGTGGGTTGATGAAAGAAGGGGGAGGTAAACATAGACTAAGGATAAAAGAAATGGTCAAAGAGAAGAAGAAGAAGAAATGAAAATGGACAATCGAGAAATCAACTTTAGGAGTTGGAATGAATTAAACAGTAAAAGAACAAGGATGGAAGACCAAGGAAGTCTTGTGGGAAGAGTTTGATTAAGTGGACAAGAAAGAAAAGTGCAAAAAGAAAAATTTGGAGACCGCGTAGAAGAAAAGCAAGTGGAGTTATTTTTATAAGAGTAAGAATGAAAAAAAGAGGAATAGTAATAATGATACTGACAAGTAATGAGAAGGAAGGTGATGATCGGGATGTGATTATGGGCGGAGCGGAGCCGAGCAGAGGAGGGGGAGGAAGAAAAGGATCTTCAGTCACATCGCCTTTCAAAGATGCTGCTCTCTCCTCTTCTCTTCACCACATGTGCTTGTGCTTTGAATAAAGAAAATAAATTAATGGGAATGTGAATCACATGAATTTTGGAGTATTTGGCCCAGCTGACATGACTCTCTTAGGGCCCATTTAACAAATATGACAATTGACATGAAAATTACACTGCATTTGGTGATTGTCGCATTTAGTTACTGTTTTCAGTATGCAGAGATAGAATGAGACAAAAATTTAGAGATAAGATAGAATAAAAATTAGAGATTGTGAGGTGTGTGGTTGTAATGGACAGAATAGATAAAACTGTCTCCATCTTAAGAACAGAAATGTGTTTAATTACAATTGACAGAACATAAAAACAATTTCAATGACTCATCTTCCGTCTCTTTTGGTCGATGGCTCCAAGCAATTTTGGTCCTCACTTTTTTTTTCTCTTATTCTTTATATCTTATTTCTCAAAGTCTCTCTTATGATTTTACTTTTTTTCTCTTATTCTTTAATAGCTTATTTCTCAAAGTCTCTCCTATGATTCATACTACAAAGGGGTTAGATCTAAGTTAGACTTGGTTCACTTTCTCTCTTTTGGTTCACTTTCTCCATCACTTACTTTATGAATCACCATCAAGTCCATTTGCTAACAAGCTTCTCTAGTACTGACATTGACGACAATAAGCATGAACTGAAGTTTAAAAGGTCGAGTAAGGTTGCGTCGAGAGTTGGTAATTTGGGTATAGGTTGACTTTTGGTTGCTCGTCCTTAGGCTTGAGCTTGTGCAATATAAGGTAGGTAGAATCAGGATTTAGGCTAGCCTCAGGCTACCTATAAAAAACTTCGACTACCTAAGTCTAACGTGACATGTAGCACCCCATTCTCATACGACACGTACCTGATATTTTGAGCGATGCCTGAGTACGAATCTCACAAGAGCGGCATGCTAGAACAGTCAAAACTCATTGAAACTTAGTCCAATTTTTTTTCCATTTATCATACACATTTGCGGAAATTAGTAATCAAATCGAACTCATACTTTTATTTTATAAAAGTCAAAATCAAAATTGTCATTACACTTTGATCAATCTCTTTTACAAAGCATTTCGAATTTTCACCAGTTATTACTCACATAAATATTTGAATACACATTGTATAGAGATCACGGAATATACAAATTTACACAAAAATAAGAAAATACAAATGTAGAAGCGATATGATCCCGACCTCTATCTCTTACTTGAATGCAGTAGGTATACTCTCGTTTGTCTAACGAGGTACTCGTCTGAGCCTGAAAAATAATTGTAAATTTTGGGTGAGTTTTGCGAATTCAGTGAGTGATCATCCTCGATGGCTCACTCAATCACACAACACATATAATATAAATGTTCACATAATACACATTAATTCATTAATAATCATATGGAGTCACATATAATTCATATTTACTAGAAATATATCTCACATACAAAAATTAGTCAAATTATTCAATTCATACACCTCAAATGCATATGTGATCCTTATGAGACTCACTTTCAATTTGTCATTATTGTGACCGAGTGCCCACAACTGTCTCGTATCTATTGTAGATACCGGGCTCATTAATAATTGTCCCGTATCCGTTGGGGATATCCGGTTCATTTTACATAGTGAGCCTTTGGCTCTTATACACTTTCTGAGCTTTATGCTCTTTTTTACAATCTGAGCTTTAAGGTCTTTTTCGATGATTATTCCGGTCACAACAACCTTTATTTTTCATGCATTCATGTGATGGAATGCATCAATCACAATGGATCAATCAGTTACTTTTACATATCATCGGACCTTAGTTCGGCATTCAACTTTTAAGTTGAGAATCACCTTTTTATTCATATGCATATTCACATTTATTCCTTTGGAACTAGGTCTGACGTTTAAAAATCAAGTTAAGAAATCATATATTCCACCTAATTCACATTCAAGTAGGACATCAATATTTCATTCACGCATCAAAAGTCTCGGATCTTCAACGTCCGGAATCAGTACAATCACATCAATCATATTCACATTGCATAATAATCATATGAATAGCCATTCAAGGAAGAAATTGAAATCAAAACAAACAATGAAATGAGACCATCTAGGTCGACTCACAGTACGCTCCAGATTAGCATTAGCTTTCATGATCTGGAAACGTCTGGATATAGACGCTTATCCTGCACATCAACATTATGCAATACACACATTGCACACACACATTAATAACTTAGCACAATTATAAGTATTCATTTATGCACAATTATGTATATGAAATATGCACAATGCATGTTCAATGACAATCCCAGGTATTTTCCATTATCCTTATCACATAATCAATCCTATCTCAAAAGCCACATAAGTATAATTTATACTTAGGTTTATACATTATAAAACCATTTAAAATCACAATTCATAACTCATTGAATCACTTTTGGATTTTTCCAAAAACTGAATTTCGGGTCTACTGCTCTTATACTGAAATATTACACTATACTTAACTTCCATCCAGAAATTGAAAATCTTAGATACTGAATCAAAATTTGATTTCTTCATGTAATTTGTAGCCCTATTTCTCAAGTTTACTCCAAATAAAAAATCATCTCATTTGGATGTCTTCATGAAAAATGTAGCCATATGTCTCTAGTTTAATCCAAACTAAGAATCATGTCATTTGGACAACTACAAAGCAAGTTATATCTAAAACATAGAAGCATATTCAGAGATTATGTCAGTCTACATTTTCCAGATTAACTACCAATTTTGTTTCCAAATCTTACCCTAACACAACTCATACAAAGATCATCTTTTTTACTCCATCTACTCCTCATTCTCAACTTCATTTCAACTTATCCATTAACACAAGCAGTCCATAAACACATTTCTATACTCATCAACATCCAATTCTCATTAAAACATCATTTTCACAACCAATACATCTTAAAAACATGTGTAGCATAACTCATAGTTTCTTACTCATCATATATAACATCAATCATCCTTAAAGCAACTCCTAACCCATTATTTAGCATTTATAGGAAACAAAACATCAATATGTGTATATATGTTCATTTCTTCACCAATGTTCTAGCATATACAAAACTCCTTGTCATGATCATTCAACCTCTAAAACATCTCTATAACTCATTACTCGTCAATAAAAGCAATAAATTTACATGCTCTTCATCATTCACGACACATATATACACAAAACATCATTTCATGTCGTTAACCTCTAACTATCATCATAAATGCTTCATTTAACCAAACCCATGATATTGAACAAGCTACTTACTTGATTTAGCTTCCAATTCTTCAAGCTCTTCAAGATCTCACTTAACCCTAGCTTCTCTCTCTTACACGTGCATCATCATTTTAGGGTGGTAAGGTTGAGTGTTTAGTAAGAAATGAAGAGGACAATAATTCTTGAAGAAGCAAAGTGAAAAAGTTAGACAAAGTTCAACATGATGAGGGTGAGAGTGACTGTCGTGAGTGAGGAAGAGAGCACATGAAGAAGATGAAGAAAAGAAGAAGAAGATGGAGAAATGAAGCATGTCTCGTAAAAGACAAGTGAAAGACCCATATAAGTGAAAGACCATAAATATGGGTCTTTCACTTAAGGATTTCGTAGCTTTAAACAAATGGTGTGCCACATGTTACTCTCTCAAGGTCTCTGCTTGGTCTTTTAATCTACTAGTCTATTTGTCTCCAATTTTCAACTAAAATTTATCCCGATTTTCAATGGCATATGTCATTAAATCCCAAAGTCATTTATAAAAATTTCCATTGCCATTTGACTCTTATTTCTACTACTATTCATTAATTGTCCTGTCACTTGGCATTTTTCCTAGTCCAAAATTACAAAAATTTTTCTAAAATTCTCCAAAAATTCAAAATCAATAATCACACCTTCCAATTTAATTTTTAGTACACATAAACACGATTCTCAATAAAAAATCATATTTCACATAAAATAATCAATTATACTAGGAATGCCAATGAATATACGTACAATCATTTTAATGTGTGCAATAATCAAATTCACGTGTGTGTATGCTAACATTATGCATGAGCATGAGATGTATTTTCCTAATCTCTCATTGCTATTTTCTCAATTACCGAAATCTAGGGTTTTAACCTTTAGCGTGGGAACGGGATATTACATGACAGGTCCGTGGCCAATCATAATCATACTTGTTATAAACAGACTTATAAATAAATTTACTTTTTAACTTTTATGTTATTTTAAATTATTATATAACAAACATATATGGGGAATAATTATAAGAACCTCAGCATAAGTAAATAACTTTAACAATATGACAATTTTTTTAAAGAAATGATATTTTATAGGGAAAATACCTATAAAATATTTATAGAGAATCAGTCATTAGCATTTGGATATAAAGAAATGGTATTTTATAGGGAATCAGTCAAACAGCTAAATGAGCAATTCAACTAGCTATATTCTTTCAATCTTAGTTTCTACTTTCTAAGGACATTAACAATCTTTACCTTGACATTCACGTTTTCTCAAAGGCCATAAAGACTAAGAATATGCTAGCATGTGAAGCAACACATAATACCGTTGAAAGTTAGGAGATGGAAAAAAAAAACTTGAATCATATCATTTATGAGGTCTTAAATAAACTGAGGACCAATTTTGCAATGTTTTGAATATAAAAGTAAATGAATGTAACAAAACAAATATCAACTGATACAAATTCAGTTGGAACAGAAAGCTAACTTACACTCACTTAACCAAATTTGTTAGTCTACTTGGACATCACTGCATAGACAATAATAATTTAAGATCATAAGGCTCATATGATCCATATATAGCTACGCGTAGTGGGAAAGGCATGAGGATTCAGTGGAACTCAACTTACTCTAGTAATGCACTTGTCCTAATAAGCACTGTTCTTGCATACTAACTGATAGCGTCTCTCTAGGATAAGATATTTTGAATTGAAAGACAGATAAGGAAGAGAACTTAGTAGGGAGATAGAATTAATCTGCGATATTTCTTAACGTCCCTTTGGTTGGATTACAGTCCTATTTATAGTAGATGTCCTAAAACAACTAAATAACAAAATATCCTTAAATAAGGCAACTAAGCCACGACAAACT
>JAOSBM010000007.1:15285789-15303952 GCA_027568955.1 Erythroxylum tenue
ACAAATACCCTTACACATTATTTCAACTTTAAAACTTAATTCCATCAATTCAACAATAAATCCTACTAACCTTACATACTAATTACTTCCAAAAATAATTAATCCAATAAGACCTCAAAATAATTCAAAGACATGCTTTAAACAATAAATAGCAACTTGGGGTCCAACATTCAGACCGAGATGTCATATTTCTCAGCACTTTTTGGCAGGAACTCTTCCGGACGAGTCAAACCAAGCTTTGCATGGGAACTGCCTATTATCCACAATCTGACGGACAAACTAAAGTTGTCAATCGCTGCCTCGAAGCCTATCTTCGATGTTTCACACAAGAGCAGCCTAAAACATGGTCAAAGTTCCTACCATGGGCTAAGTATTCCTTTAATACAGGTTATCATTCATCCTCACAGATAACGCCATTTCAAATCATGTATGGTCGAGAACCCCCTTGCCTTGCATCCTTTTGTGCCAGGAGTGACAAAGATAGATGAGCTGTAGGAACAATTGCTTGAGCATGATCAGATGTTGCAGGTTTTACGTTTAAACTTTCTTCGCGCCCAATCCCGAATGAAAGCTCAAGCCGATTCCAAGCATCATGATATCAACGTGGATGTTGGCAGTTCTGTGTTCCTCCATGTCCAACCTTATAAGAAAAAATCACTCACCCAACGACCACACGAAAAACTTTCTCCCAGGTATTTTGGTTCTTACACTATTGTCCGCAAAGTGGGACCATTTGCTTATGAATTAAAACTACCTGCAACATTCAAAGTACACCCCATCTTTCATGTTTCACTTCTTTGACCAGTAAAAGGCAACACCATACCTTCCGAACCACCCCATTTACCCATTACTTTTGATTGGGAATTTAATGTGGAGCCAGACAAAATCTTAGCTCATCGATGGGTACGAGACGCGGGGATATTATGGTTAGAATTATTGGTGCAATGGGTACAACGTCCATTGGAGGAAGCTATCTGGGAAGACTATGACTTGCTGGTAGCCTAATTCCCAACATTTTGCCTAAGGACAAGGCCAGTTTTCAAGGGGAAGGCACTGATAAGATACCACCTTTGCAGACCTACTTCACGAGACCACGTAGGATTGATCCACTTATACACTCACTTACAGAGGCAGTTTACCAGCAACTTGAATCAGTCAAACTTGACTAGGTCCACGATCTTCCGGTAGAATCCCACTAGACGTGGAGCCACTTTGCATGATATTCTGTTTTCCTAGTTTTAAGCCTACAGCTATTGTCGGTGAATAACGTGGATTCTACACATTCCTTTCAGTTGAATCGATAATCATAAATTATACAAAAACGTCAATAATTTTTCATCTTGTGATATATATTTATTCATGGATATAGGAGAAATTTATTGAGCAACTAGGACTCGTAAATGCATTGAAAGCAAACCATTATATGATATTAGATTATGAAATTGGTTTTCGTTGCTTAGGATTGGTTATAATTTCATCTGCGTCTCTGTTTCATCATTTGAGTCCTGTTGTCACTTTACTGTTCTAATTTTAATTTTTAGTGTTTTTGTGACTAATTTATTACTTGTTGGTGCTTTTCTCTGTATCTTGTTTGTTGGTTCTTATATTTATGGTTTTGAACAGGACCAACTGGTGATCTTCGGATGTATTTAGAGCGATTAGCAGAGGCTCCCAATGTTCCTGATTATGTTGCACAAAATCCATTGGTCAACGAGCTATTATAGAAAGAAATCCTTCTTGGAGTTTTTATCAGAGGATTATAAACAATAGATCACGTCATTCCTAAGATATCGCCTATCCTGCTGCTTTAAGGGTGATTTAACACCATTGAATGATGTGCGTGATACTTGCGAATCATCACTTTTCTGTGACAGAAATATATCATAGTGCTTCTAAGGGCTCCCTGATTTTAAAATCTTTACTGGGTCACTTATCTCTGCTACGGGTGAAGTTTGTGGAAACCCATAAACATAGTTTTTTGTTACATTTTGTTACTTGTAGGAGTGATTTGACACAAACATCATTTGATGGACTTGAAGTTTAGTGTCCTGGTTGGCTTCAAGACTTCGACCTAATGTTTAATGGGAAATTTTGTTTTCTTGTATCGCTATTGAATTTGATTGAAAAGATACGTTGTACATTTAACCAAGCAACAGGTAGCGGTTGGTGAAAGCAGACTATAATTCAAGAAATCAAGTGATGAAGCTATGACATATTTATATAAAATTTTAATGAACTCTCTCTATGATAGATTTGGTATAAATCCTGAAAGTACAGTAACAGAGATCTGCAATTAAAAGAAATACGAGGAATTGATGAAGAAGGATAATTTTCAATCTGCAGAGAAGCTTACCGATCATTACTATATTGTCAATTACATTGCCAATAATAATAGCATGGCTGACGACATTGAATAGAGAGCTCTTAAGATGTCAGGCTGTTCAATTGTCAGCTGCTATAACAGCTTGTGCTCGGATTCATATGTACCCGTACATTTTTCGATCTAACTGTTACTACACTGATAGTCTGATACTGACTCAGTAGTTTTAAGAAGTCCTCTTCCTGGCGATATCATTTCTTCCAAATAAATGGGTATATTTCTCATGCAAAGGTACTTGTTGAGAAACAGTTATGCAGTCAGTGATCATGTCAAGAAGTAGGCCAATACGTTGAAGCCACAAAGGTTTGGTTCTGATTTATAACTTCAGCAAGCTTCCCTTTATTTATGTATTTTCTTGGCTTGCAGTTAAATAATGAATGCCATGGTGGAAAACTGAAGGTTCAGAGGGTGGTTTGTGAGAGGTGGTGCTTCATGATCATGAATATTCCTCAGTATTGAGTGGTTTCTTCGTCGGACTTCATAGTTTCCATCTTCGTAAATGCAGTATTGTCTTCACGTTAACTAAAACTTGTTTCAGGGTAGCATTGCGTATCAATCAAAATTCCCTTTCACCATATTGTTATACGATATTGTATCAGCATTCTCGTCGCCTTTTGCATTTTTGTTTTTCTCAATTATCGAACTAAATTGAGTGTTTAGTCATCATGAAAAATGGGATGGAATGGAAGCAGTGGCTGAATCGTTGGTAAGTCTTGCATGCTTGTCACCGTCACCTGTCATCGTCCCCTTCACGTAGGTAGTTGGTACTAACTCTTTATGATCCTCTTTTGCGAGAACCAACCACCATGAGTTAGTTAAAAGGCTGGCTTATTGTCTGTGTACCGCATGCACTGCAAACATCATGGACACTTGCAAATGATTTGGTTTCGGTTCTCTGTCCAATATTATGGTGTCTTATTCTGTCCCATAAATCTTAGTTATTTATTTATGCGAGACCTACGCAGAACCCACATAATGAATGACTGATATTTATGGGACAAAATAAGACACCATAAAATTGGACAAAGGATCCGGACTCCAACCATAGGAGTGTTATAAGGCACTATGATATTGATGTGAAACAAGAAATGGTTTTAAGGAGCGCTCGTGCTGAGAAGATTTCCAAGATCAAGCTTGCAATGATCAAAGATCAGTTACTGATCACTCATCGAGATTTCCTTCTGTATCAACAACTATATACGATGGAGAGAAGAGTATTTTTAGAGCCATTTAACTGCCTATTGGGAAATTCACGATCGACTCCATAGAGAGTGATGAAACGGAATATGTATGTATGTGTTCTAGAAAATTAACAAAACACATTCACGTAGTTCCCTTTTAAGATGTCACACCCGTGACATATTTTCCTTAACTTAATTTTACTCCTTTCTCGAAGATAAAATCTTATACATATCTGTAAATCTTTCAAGTAGATATGCGTGAGTATTTTTAAGGATACGTCGGCTAAAGTTTTGAATTCATAAGTCGGCGATTTAAATTCACAATTTATTCGGTTGTTACAGATAAAATTTGCAAATAATTAATATTAATTTAATAAACATTGAATATGGTTTACGTTTTTATAAAGAAGCCTTCCTTTATTTAAAATCTGCTTCACAAGAATTCCATTCCATTCTAATTTCATTTCTAATTCCGTTGCCTTTCTGTTGTTTTACTTCTTCAATCATTTCCGATTCGTTTCGTTGCATTCCTCTTGTTTTAATTCTTCAAAATGAGTTTACTAAAAAAAAAATCTTCAAAATGAGTTATGCACATAATATGTCTCAAGTTGAGAAAATTAAATCTGTTATCCGGTATGTTACGAAGGAAACTCCCTTGTCATAAAATCAGGTCAAATACTTCTCTTCTTCTACTCTTTCGTATTTTTAACTAGGAAGAAGCAATTTGATATGAATATTGCATGAAATATTTGTTTTATCTAACATTATTTTTTATTTTATGACAAAAAAATATTGTATCAAGAATTGCATTGAAGGGTTCTTGAGAGCTAACGAAAACAACGTTAAGTTAGCTAGAAAAAAATTAAAGGCTTGCCTTTCTTGGAGAGAAAAGATCATTATGTGTATTTTCATTATTTTCGTGATAATTTTTATACAAATTCTTTTCATTCTTCTGTTTTTTAAAATTCTTTTATTTTGAAATATAAAGAAATTAACAGCTAATGAATTTACTGCAGAAGGGCTTGCTTATTTAACAGATCACGATGAAAGTTCTAAACCTGTTTTGGTAATTTTTAAACTCTATAGTTATTTCTTTTTTTCAAACCCCATGAAATTTATTGACAATATTATTTACATATGTCCTTTTTAATTTTCATTTTAAATTTTATTACTTCTAAACTTATTAATAACCTTCACTTGTTAATAAGTTTCATTTTTTCTTTCTTTTTCTTGGTTAAAGATGTTTCGCCTTAAACAAGATTACCAGAAGTTTCACTCACGAAAAATGTAAGTAATCATGTATAATTTTTTTTGTATTTTTTTAACAATTTTTATCTTTCTTTTTTGATAATTTCCTTAGGTTCTCTTTTTGTTTGATTTTTATAGGTTCGCACGCTTCGTTGCGTTTACTTTGGAAGTTGAAATATCAACAATGCGCAAAAAATGCGAACAATTTGTTATTATCTTTGATGCAAGTATGTTGACTCATGTATTAACGTATAAAAGTATAATAACTACTTTACAAAAAAAAATTCTTTTAACAACCTCATTTTTTTCCAGGTTTTTACAGGTCTACTCTAACGTTCATGAATGTCTTTTGATCAACGGTAAAAATTATTGCCAATTATTATCCCTTCAGTCTTTACAAAGTGTTTGTCATCAATTATATTCTTGTTATTTTTCTAACGCGTGGTATTTTATTAATATATTTTTTAAAATTTTATTTTTATTACAGGGTATCAAACCATTTGTTGAATTTTCAACAATCACGAATATCATATTTTCACTGGATTTTGAAGAAACATTAGAATTTCCCAGTCACCTTTCCAGAAGATCAACTGTTAAAGATGGGTTACACTCTTCAAGATTTTCCTTAACTATGTCACAATATTCTAACCCAAACAAACCATGTTATCTTTCTTTAACCGCACCACCTTTTGGGTGTACTACCGATTCTTCTTTAATCTCACGATACATTAATTCGTTAAATGCCACATCCATTTCCTTTGGATCACCCGTTGTTAGAACCTATAATCAAAATATTAATGCTCATGCAACGGCTACCAACAAACTTTGTTCTCATTAACTCCCATTCCACAACGCATTACCGAACCAATTAAATTTGCTCATCCGCAAACCCAACAACCTTCTTTTTTTTTAATCGCCAGTTATGTATTTGTTTTCTAAAAAAGTTAATAGATCTCAGAAATGTAACAAGTCATTTTTATCTTTCTTAAAATTTTGTAGGAGCCCCTATAATGAGATCATTTATAGGTCAATTATGTGAGAGGTGATCACGTTTTAGACAGAGAAAGAAATTTAAAAAACTTACCAAATCCTTGTATTCTTGGTTGTATAGTGTGAAATAAGTGTAAAAGAAGTGATTAATGATGGAAAAGATGAAGAAAATACTAAGGTTTGGGAGGAAAATGAAAGTTTTTCGAAGCTAAGGTTGGTGAGAGAGTCAGCTGCAGAGAGAGTAAGTGAGGGAAAGTGAAGAAAGAAGAAGAAAAGAGGGTTTTTAAAAAGTGTCTATCGAAAGATCCCACGATAAGAAAAGAGATTTTTTAAAAAGTGTATGTCAAAGGATCCGACGATTGTGGGAATCCTTGTAATTTCCACGATCGTGGGTCCTATTTCATTTATTTCTAGGTATTTGAAAAGTTTCATACACATTCAAAAGATTCGGATAAGATTTGGTAAAAATCGGAAACGAAAACAATGTCACGATCACTGGATTTGACGTAGTCAGTCTAATGAGAGTTGACACTTTGCCCTATACTCATAACCAAGTGGGGTATAGCACGGTGAAAGGATGAATTGCACAACAATTGTCTATGAGAGGGTTCGTGATGTGGTTCAAGATGAGCACGAGTTCATTCGTCAAACTACTTACTTTCCGATCAATTGGGGGTCATGATGTGTTGCTAGACGCTGCTCATGACTTGTTTGGATTAAGTGTTAATCTAAGTGGTCAACACATAACCAAGAACCTAATGGGTCACACACATAAGAGTGACTCGGAGGATTCATAAAATAGTTTTGGATAGAGATCCATTATATAGAGAGCAATAGAACCAAATGGATCCCGATGAGATCGCGACATTGATATTGCTGAAACAGGTCTCCGGTCCGGTGTACTTCCACACCCAGGACCCGGTAGGACCAACTCTAGTGTGACTGGACCACCTCAGCATATATATATATATAAGATATGGCTAACGTGTAAAAGGGAGGAGAGACTTTATCAAAATCCAACTATTAAGTCACCATGCCCTTATCGATTTTTCCCACATAAAGCAGTAACGAAACAACCCCCAATAAATCATGCAATTGGCAGATAAAACATAGCTTTTAATTTCATAACTTCTGATTAAGCTATGCTAATTTGGGCCTAGGTAAATATATTGGTGAGGGAAGAGTGGTCCATTTTACTAAGGGAGCTGGACAGAAAATTGGCAACTGAAAAGATTCTATTCCTTACCTAGGCAGCATGTACTTGAAGTTTTACTTGGTAACATAACTTGTTTTAAATTGTGAAAATCCACAGGTGATTAAAGATAATGCAGTACTAATAACTTCTAGTTGAGAGGCAATGGAAAAAAACTTAGCTAGGAGGGGATGGTGTGAAGGAAGAAATTATAAGATCCCAAATCTCCAGTTGTTAAAACCTCACCTTAGAAGAAGCATTTGCGCCAGTGACTGCTTTAGTAGAACCAACAGGGCACGACGAAATAGTAAGGAAATTAAAATCCTTATTAGTGAACGATCTTACCTGAGATATAATCCTGATATATCCTTCGGATCTCATCAGAAAATCACTAAAATCAATCCTCATCTTCCTTATTTCGTGTGTCATCTTTACAAAGCACTTTATGATCTCAAATAGGCTCTTAAAGCATGGTTTCACTTATTAAGTCATAAACTTGTTGACCTTAGGTTTAGTTTATCTAACGGTATTGACGATCGGTATCAATGAGGCAAGTTTTGTACCATTTTTCGACCAGTAAGGTACCTTCTAGCCAATAACAGCCTGTACGGTACAAAGCTCAAACCTTTGCTATATATACTTTGATTCCTTTTATCGAGATCACAAGTTAATTCTCCTTTTTATTCTTTAGGGCTTAGATAACTGAGAATTAGATTAATTCGACAACTCTGAGGGATCGACACCTTACATACTACACCCACGACCTATGCATTTGTAGTATATTGAGATTCTTGATTATATATATATTTATTGCCTTGATGTAATGGGTTAGGAGCTATTCCAAAGTCAGTTCTGGAACTCATGGATGTCAAAGATCTTACATTAGCTTATGTGAAAAGCCATTTACAAGTAAAACACATATGAAGAAGTAGATCTTCTTCTCTTAAGAGATAAGATGTATGGATAGATGACAACATAGATAAAGAGGATTAAGCATGAGTTCATCGAGAGAGAATCACAAGATCTTCCTAGGTTAGGGTAAAAATATCAAGAGTGTTCGTAAAGAACATTAATGTATTCTTAGGTTGTCTTAACTTGAAAGAGATTTTAATTAACTTAAATAATTAATTAAGCCCTGATCTAGTGGCCACCGTATTTTTTTCTCCTTTCCTGATAATAACATAAAGTTTTCCTTTATCCTTTCAAGTGCTCTTATAGAAAAGCTGATATTTCCATTTGCCATTGCTTAAATCTTCTATTGTTCCTTTCTTGTCATACTTAATATGAACAGAAGTACATATCATTTTTGGCCCTAACTTGTTGTTATGAACTCTTGTATGGTATGGGGAACATAAGATAATTAACCGTGATTAGGAAAACATAGATAATGATGGAATCATTCATAGAACTCATAAACTTAAAACTTCACGTACCTTGTTTTCAGGAAATCACCAAACAGTGAGGTTTCGGTGATGAAGGTTCAGTAACTTTTGGTGAAGACCAAACAAATCCGAAAATGAAAACAACAAGACTACTTAGGTGTTTTAGGAATAAACTTTTATAGAAATATCGGAGTAAGGTATTTTAAGAGACTACTAAAAGTTAAAGGAATTATATATATATATATATATATATATATTTAGGGCTGATTAAGGCTTATCAATCTACCAATGTAACCTAATGGAAACATATGTTCCTTTTGTTAAACCAATTAGTGAAAGTAGATTGAACAAGCTATTTGTGAAAATAACATCCTAATGGAATTTTCATTTAGAGTTTCTTTACTTCCATGCAATTTCCACAATCGTATATGGCCTTCCACAATCATGGGATGGGTTATCCAAAAGTTCCCATCCAATTCCCATACGCATTTAACCTACCCGAAGACCCCACTCCTTTTACCCTGCATTTTCGTTTTCATTTTTCTGTTGTCGATTCGTCTTCTGCTCGTCAGCGTCACTTCTCTTTCTTCTCTACCAACTTCTTACTCTCTCAATCTAGAGCTTGACATAGTTCAGTTTAACGAAGATACGATAAGGGTTGATCGAGAATCAATCAGTAGATAAAGATCCAGTGTGACGTTTATAATAAAGAAGAATCTTTTCTATTGTGTAGCGCAAATGAAGTTGCTTTCTGTGATACATGCGACCATTGAGTCTAACAATGCCATATATGCTTCTAAGTGTGTAAAACTGAGTCCATTGGATGGATATGGCCATGGTGGCTGAGTTAAATGTGTTCTAATGCCTTAGAGATAATTAGACATGATTTATAGACTTATTGGACACTTTAGAAAGCTTAATTGAAAAAGTTGATGCAAATAAGGGCTTATTTGCAAATTGTTAAAAGTTAAGGCACTTAAATGTAATTTTATAAAGTTAAGGGGCTTAATTATAATTTTCAAAAGTCCGGGGACCAAAATGAAAATAAAAGTTTTGGTCATTCTCAAATTTTGGGCTTAATTGCAAATTTAGGAAAATTTTGGAGGGTATAATGGTAATTTCACATAAGCTAAGGACAAAAAGGTAATTTCACCATGTTTGGTCAAAGAAGAGTCAACATTCTAGACCCTTCTTCCTTGTATGGCCGTGCACCCCACCGTTAAAGATTAGAAACAGTTTGTTTTAATTGAAAGAAATGAGAAGAGAGCAGGAGAAGAACACCATTGAGCAGCCTGAACATTAAGTAGGGCCTAGACGTAGTGGGAGGGTTGTGAGACAACCAGACAGATATCTTGGTCTAGGAGAAAGCATAATTGCCATCTCAGACCAAGAAGAAACGGATCTCATTACTTATACACAGGCTATTAATGTTGTTGATGTTGAAAAATGGCTCAAGGCGATGGAATTGGAAATAGATTCCATGTACACCAATGAAGTCTAGATCCTTGTAAATCTACCACCTGATGTAAAAGCCATAGGGTGTTAATGGATCTACAAAATGAAAAGAGGATCTGATGGAAAGGTAGAGACTTTTAAAGCTAGATTGGTAGTTAAAGGCTATACTAAAAAAATGGTATAGATTATGAGGAGACTTTTTCCTTCAGTTGCCATGCTTAAGTCCATCAGAATTCTTTTGGCCATAGCAACCTATTTCGATTATGAAATATGGAAAATGGAAACTTCAGTTGCGTCACTAGCGACTGCTACTTCACCAATCTAGAATGCTCTGGTGGCAGTCCTAACGGTCCAGTCACGCTCGCAGAGTTTTCTCTCAATGGTTTAAACAGGCTCGACTTTTACGATGTCAGCTTGTGGACGGCTACAACTTCCCAATGATAATTACACCACAAGGTGGTTCCCGTGAGAGCTGTGAGATCATAGGTTGCATCATTGACTTGAACAGTGAGTGCCCATTAGAGCTCATGATGGTGGCCGGAGGACAAGGAGATGTGCATGTCTCAATTTATGAAACCAAGCCTTAGGGGCTTGTTTCAACCCATAGAGAGCTTTAGCAAGCTTGCAAACATGATGAGGATGTGTTTTGCTTTCAAATCCTCTTGGTTGATTTATATAGACAATCTCATGTGTCTTTAGGGGAGAGGTAGGCATACTTCGTTCCCCTCTACAGTCGATGTGGGATCTCATCATCCATCCCCCCTTAGGGCTCAGCGTCTTATGCTGGCACATCAGGTCGGGAACCGACTCTGATACTATTTGTAACAGCCTAGATCACCCACCCATGGATATTGTCCACTTTGAGCTCCAAGCCCCTCACAACGCGTCTTCCCAAGGGTGAGAAGAGTAAAACCGTGAGGGGTTTGGCCCGAAGGGCAACCCACAGCTGACAATATTTTTTTGAAATAATTCACACTAATGTATGTAGACCATTTGATGTGCTTACTTTCAATAAAGAAAAATACTTTATCACCTTTAAAGATGATTATTCATGTTATGGATATGTTTCATGATAACTATCAGTTGTAAACACGTTAGAGGTTTACATTAATAAAGATGAAAGGAAATTAGACAAAAAGGTGAAAATAGTCATGGTTATGGTGATTACCCTCCAAATGTCACAGCATGTTATAAATATCGATTGAGCTTCCAAATACAATTCTTTTTAGACCAATGATTAATGTTAAATGTTACAATTATATGAGATAGCTCCTTTGAATCGAAGTTAAATAATCTTCAATTTATCACTTTTATATTCAGTTGATTTATTTTAATTCCTTGTTAATTTTATTAAATTAATTAATTAATCATAAACCACCGACTTTTTTCTTAATTTAAATTAAGATTCAGTTTTTTTGAGATTCTATTCCTTAGGGTGATTTCCATTATTTATACTTTAGGATTTGTTTTTGTATTATTAATTCTATTCCTTAGGGTGATTTCCATTATTTATACTTTAGGATTTGTTTTTGTATTATTAGGCAAACTCCTTTGTCGTCTTTCAGACACTAATTTGGTGACTTGTTTAATCTAAACTTTCAGATTAAGCGTCACCTCTATTAAGTGTTGAGCAAGTTTTAATCTTATAAAACCCTCAATATTTTACAAATGCACGAGTTGTAAGCGTAGTAGATGAGATGTCGATCCCACAAGGAATTAGTGAACTAATCGAATCCTAACTTGTCTAAGGCCAATTTTTTAGCCCTCTCAGGCCTCAGGCTAGGCTTAAGTTAGGGCTTAGGGCTTTCCAGGCCCTGCCCAACTCGAGGCCAAACTATTTTGAGCAAAACAGAGTTATTTTGCTCAAAATGACATTGTTTTGTAGCACAAAGAAAGAATTCTAGCCATCTCTTAGGGAGGTTTCATCCTTCTATCTTCGTGTGGACTTTCATTAGAGCCGGTCTACGTTAATCGTTGTAGTTTACAACAACCCAACGCGGAGAAGATTAAAAAATGAAGAAGATCATCGGAAAGGTACGTAAACATCTTACATTTCATGTTTTTGTTTTCTATAGCTATATACATTAATAGATATTTTTTTGAGGTTCCGGCTAACTAGAATAAGGAGAAGTTGGGATGATCAATTAACATGAAGTGATAGTGTGATGGGTCATGAAAGTGATCTTTAAGGAAAAGATAAGTATAAAAAATGGCAAGGTAATAATTAAGAAAATAAAATGATTACCTATAAGGAATGTAAAAAGTTTAAGGAAAAGTATAGCATTAGTGGTGAATTTTATGTCATAGTTAAAAGAAGAGTGCAATGTAAATTATAGTTAGCAAATAAAATCTAGGTATGGCTAATGATCGTGACAGAAACCTCTTTTTATCAGGTCACCATCATAGCCTACACTTTTTTCCTTGCATTAACACATACTAACGTCAATTCTACTCCAATTTTCCAGAATTTGTGTCTGTAAGATAGAAATAGGCCTTGATTACGCATGTCATAGGATGTGGATTATAGCTTTTCTCTAAAGGTAAAAGGTTAAGACTCACTCAGCTATGTCCCAAGCTATATATCTCTTTGAAACTTTTCTTTGCTACATGATCTCCCTTCCACCTACGTATCTGTCTGTCATTATCTCCCTTCCACCTACGTATGTATTTGCCTTTATCTCAATCTCCATGTTATCTAAGAGGAAGATGAGATGACACACGAACATGTGCCAAAATGCATTCAATCGAAAATTGAAATTTTGCAATGGATAATTGTTCTTATCCAATAATTAACCATTGGCGGATGACTCTAGTATTTGTGTTAACTTGAGTAGTCTATAAAATTTCACCTTTTTCTAAAAATATCTTCAGTGATACTACCTTCATCTACTTTTTAAAATCTTGTCTGGCATGGAGAACATAGTTGGACATGTTAGCAAAGAAACAGATTTGGGAAGATAATCAAAAGATAGCACTAACCAAAAGTTGTAGCTTTATTATCACCAATCACATGCCTTCTAAGTTGAAGGATATTGGAAGCTTCATAAAACCCTGTGTGGTTGGTGAGTTAGAATTCACAAAATGCTTTTGCAACTTAGGCGCAAGTATAAACCTTATGACTTTGTCGACCTTTAGAAAATTGGAGCTTAGCGATGTGAAGCCAACTTTGATGCTTTGGCAGTTGGCGGATCAATCCATAAAGAAACTGTTTGACGTGGTAGAAGATGTTATGGTAAAGGCGAACACGTTCATTATACCTGTAGATTTTGTGGTATTAGATTTCAAATAGAATAAGAACTATCCGTTAATTCTTAGAAGACCCTTTATGAACACTAAAAAAGCACTGATAGATGATCCAGATTGTCTCGATCTAGCCTGGAATCGAGATGATCTGTTCTAGCACTTTCTAAAGCTTCTTCCAGAATCAGCCTAAGATTCATCCTACCTCTTTCCTCTAACCTCCTGTCTATACTCTCCTTGACCATCCTTCAACAACTGTACAATTTTGATTGAGACCACTCGGAGTTCTGTGAAACTGCCCAAATTAGAAATGGCTAGTCTCATTCTGATCTCCATTTTCAAACCGTCCTCAAACCGTTTAAGTATCTCATACCATATCATCATATGACGATTATTCTACTATTGGGGCAGTGGCTTAATGAGAGAATTCTACAAGATTCTTTATAGTGACCACTTGATTAAATCTTACAACTCCCATCTTAATTATCATCATAATTAAGAAAATTTTCCTAAACACATTCTTGGATCTTTGATGAGACATTAGCTCCTTATACATGCCCAATGATTCTAATGTTCTGCAGTACATTACTATATTGAACAATGCAAAGAAACAATATCAAGTTCACTAAAGAACTTGTTGATCTAATTAATTATTTTCACTAAATGAAAAAATGTATTATGGCTGGAAGATACATGGTATACTAGCAAACTGGAAGAAAAAATAGGCTAATGGAACAGGAGACGGGAAAGCTTTGCAAGCTGGGAACCAGCCCAATCATGACTAAGACACCTCCAACTCAACCAGCACCTTTCCTTTTACAAAGGAACATCTTGATCATCTTTACACATTCCTTCCAACTGAGAATTCTAAAAAACCCTCTTGTTCTGTAGTCCAATCAAGTATAATCCTTCTAAAAGCCTTTGTTTGTTCTATACCTTCCTACTCGTGGATAGTTGACTCTAGAGCCACTGATCACATGACTAGTAGGTGGACTTAAAGATCAAATTAAAAAGCTTGGCTAGCCAAGTAAGACCCTCTTTACCTAAACAATTCCACACTTCTATGGGTATCTCCTAATCCCCTATTGCCATTCCACTCTTCATCTCCCTCAAAGCTCTTTTAATTTCTTTCCTTGTAATCTGCCAGTAACAAGTTACGATGCCTATCGGACGTTGATGTAGATATATAGGTAAGACAATTAAGGATTCCTGTGGTTTCGGAGGATCCAGCTACAGAAAAACCAGGAACAGAGAGTTTTCTCCCCTTTCCGCCCACTCTTTGGTCTTAAGAACATATTTCCAATACCTTGCAGGTTTTCTAAATCACAAGAAGCCAGTGGGCAGTGAACAATGCATCTATTCAAGCAACAAGATGCCTTCACATGTGGAAGCTTTTGGGACATGCAAATTAGCTACAGCTTTGACTCCTCGCTATTGTATCCTCTCCACCTTATTATATCTTCTCCTTACTATTGTATCCTCAACCAATCCAATTTACCACTTGTTCTTCTTGGACAATTTGGTTGACAAGATTCTTTAGTAGGAAAGAAGAAGTAATATTGTAGAGGTTTTCCTTAATTCAAAGAAGTCAAAAATTGAGACACTCTCAATGCTAATTTTTGGTCATGAAAGAAAGCAAGACTTTGGCAGGAGAATAATTGAACTACACCACTACTGAGAAAGAGTTGCTTATAGTGGTATTTGCATGTGAAAAATTTCGTTCTTATATTTTGGGCTTACAAGTTATTGTTTTTACAGATTATGCTACATTGCGTTATCTCTTTGCAAAGAAGGATGCTAAGGCTAAGCTCATCCGATCAACCAAGTACCATCCTTCTAAGGCACTAGAAGCATAGGAATTATACAAGAAATCATATTTTCCCTCATACACCTCTTAGCCATCAACTCTACTTGCCTTTGAAGCTCATTTATCTCCTTAGGATTGCTCCTCCATAATGGAGTTCATGACAAAAGGTCAAAACACTTACCTGCTCGTCATTTAGAAGGCACCTCCGAATGATTTCATTCGTTCCCATCTCCAGGTGATGAGCAAGAGATCGAGTGATCGAGCATAAGGGCATCACTCCAAATCTGCATATTTTGTATTTTTAAGTTAGTTTTTGTAAACGTAAGGCTTTAGTCGCATTTCAAGCATTATTTGTTCATGTAAAAGTTTGTATTTTTGGATTATAATGTAATGTGACTTCAAATGCCCATTAAAGCTTTGTAAAACTCTTATTTTTTATATCTTTTGTGTGTGTGAATTTCACATTTGCATTGTGTTTTTTTTATTAGGTTGGCATTATATGAATATTTGGTTGCATGATGTATGCTTTACGTGAATGTGACGATGGCATGAATTGAATATAATTGACTTACCTTAAAATATGGTCATTTAAAATGTAAAAGCTATGCAACCTTGTATGGCTAACCTAATTTCCCGACAGCAAAGAAAGGTTTATAGAGCCTTTCTTCTCCTATCACATGCTTATTAAGATTGTATATATGTTCTAAAAGGTATAAAAAAAAGTATCCTTTTAAATTCAATAGTTTTTATAAGCATTATGTCTTTAAGAAGCAAAAGCGATTCAATTTTATCACAACTACTCATATGTCTAAAAATGCCCTAGACTATACTCATTTAAGCCTTTGTGATCCTTCATATGTTCCTTCAAAAGATGATTAACTGATTAGAGTAATCAAAACCCTTCCAAAATCTAGGATTGACACCTAATTGAATCAATAGTGATTGAGTGAGCGAAATAATGATAGAACTCTCTCATTTCATCTCAACTTCTGGAATTTTTGGGATCATTTTCTCTTGTAATTCTTGTAAGTTACTGCATCTAGAAAGCTACTTTATATTACCTTCTATGTTTTTATCATCTTAGTGTTAAGATCATCTTACATTTACCTAGATTTCGAAAGTGCTTTGGTTGCATAAAGGCTAGTTTGATTAGTTCTTTGAAGAAGGAACTTGAAGGTAATTAGGTAAGGGATGACTAAACTTGATAGCTTGTATTATTACAAGTTTTATGATAATTGAATTGGCTTGAAATATGAGTTAAGATGATGACAAATGAATGTTGGAAACGCACGGTTCGTTCGCGTAGTACCTAAGGTGTCGATCTGACAAAAAGGCATAATCTAATCCTAAAATCTGTGGCAAGAATAAATCATAGAAATTCAAAATGTAACGAAACTAAAACAAGAATTCTGTTCAATCAATCAAATCGACTGAAGAATCAGTCACAAAAATATTAATAATTCAGCAATTTCAACACACACCCAAGAATCAACCTAAGAAATTACCAATTGAGAGAAAGGGAATTTTACTCACTTAACATTCCAAAACTTATTCAACTTTTAACCAATTAATTCAACATCAAACCAGGTTCATTTCAAACCTTAATCAAGTTCAAATATACCATTGTAAAGTCTCTTAACCTTATGTGGTTCAACAATTGCACAAAACCACACTTTTCTCATTTCAAAGCATTTCCCAAGACCGTAGGAAGGAGCTAGTGTAGCTCCCACGAATACATTATGAATTCTTTCAAGTTTTTGCGACAATTCCAATCTATACGCTACCAGTCCAATTCTTTCCAAAATCTTGAATGGACCAATATAATAAGTTTCCCCGCTTCTGGAAGCGTATAATGGAAGGTGCATATAAGAGTCCACTAAGTTTTTAGCATTATTGTCAGGGACTAAGATATTAGGAAAGCTTGATTGATATTAATCTAATCATGTATTTCATTTGCATTTTGTTTATTTTTTTGATATCTTAGTTTTGATCATTAATATTTCATTTTCCTATTACTTTTTTAGCAATTAGAATTCTTTATATGACCCAAAGCAATCTATGAGAATTAGTTAAAGGAGATCATAAAATTGAACAGCTTTGCAAAACCTTAGAACTAGGCTTAGACCAAAGGGAAGAAGTGTGGGAGCAATAATTTGAGAACATACAACTAGAAACTATGGCGAAATACATGATCTCTTTATTATTACTCATCATACACTCAAAGAAACATGACATCAATATTCTTATTCTTCATCCATGATGCACATGTATAATGACCACTAGTCTCATTATCATTTAATATCAATTAATCACTATATTTGTTTCACATTCATACAACCCATGAGAATTAACATGTTACTTACTTGATTAAACTCCACACGTTGATGTCTGGTTTTTGTTGTTCAAGATGATTAATGATTCAAAAATTGATGTAGAGATTATTTAGAGTTAGAATGAATCCAAAAATGATGTAGAAAGAAGTGCAGAAAAAATTGATTTGTGAATGGATATTTTCATATTCTGTTTTTTATGTATAAAAATGTGGATCATTGGTTGTTTTAGAAATGGATTGGATTGAGTATTGAAGTTAAAGAAAAGGCAAGTGTAGTGTCTTGAAAAGAGAAGAACTACGATGAAAGTTTAGAGATAAAGTGATAATGGTGTTTAAAGTGTGCTGGTCCTGCTGGAATATGTTAGCTGTAACATTTCCATTGGATATGCATCGGTATTTTAGCCATGAATTGATCTATAGATATCCAAATGAGATGATTTTTAATTTAGATTAAATTAGAGACATATGGCTATATTTTTCATGAAGACATCAAGTTCAAATTCTGTCTTTAAGAGTCATAAAAATCGCTTAAAAATCAATATTTTAAAAATTGAGTCGAAAGTTAGAACGGTGAGATAAGATGTTTAAGGTTAAAAAATTCAATCAGTATTAGACCACAATAAAACCGGATAATTGATTAATTAATTAATAAATTGATTAGTTTTTTAACAATAAGAGTTATTAAAATAAATAAAACTGAAAAATTAAAAATAAAACCAAAAATTTGATAGATTTAAGGTTTTTATAGTGGATCTTGGTTTGGGTGGACCCCGCACCGCTTAGGTTTTGTCCCCTTTGGTGGCAACGAGTTGAACTACAACTGTTTACCTCTGTGGGTGTCTGGGGCCCGGAAAAGTGCGTCTTTGGTGTGGCCTCCGGAAAATTCCTGGGGTTCATGATTACTCAGCGAGGGATTGAAGCCAATCCGGAGAAGATCGACGCCATTGTCCAAATGC
>JAOSBM010000007.1:15356171-15386238 GCA_027568955.1 Erythroxylum tenue
ATGAATTAAGAGTCAAAAAGTACATTAACAGCCATGAAAGTGTAGCCAATTTATATGATAAACTTGGGCTCAATCAGAGACACATAATAATATAGTGTTCATTGATTTAGGTATAACTTGCAAACATAAAGCTTACATATTTATTTTAGGCAACTATAAATGACTTTGACCCTTGATTATAAGGTGTTTTTATTTTTTATCTATTGACCCTTTCCTTATCACAATTTTCCTAAATCATGAAAAAAAAACATAAATTAGTCATTAAATCATCTAAAAAGATTAATGCAAACAAATATGAAGACAGAAAATAAACTTGAGCTTTTGGATCAACCTAATAATCACACAAACTATTTTGATTTTCTTCAAACATTCATTTGGAAACATAGCTTTTGCTTTCGCATCAAAAGGAAAAGATTTATAATATCTATGCAACTTGAAATGACAATCCTTAGTCCTTTATTTCAATAACAAAGTAACACAGCTTGAAACATTTGGGTTCTTAATATACAATATTCAATTTCAACCGTGAATAATAAGTAAAAAAGTAATTAGTCTTCAAATCAATGAAACAATAATGCATAAAATTAAAGATTTTGTATAATTAACACAACCTTTTTCAAAGCATTTTCATGCAAGTTATATTTCTTTTAGTCCTTAACATGTTTTAGACAAGGTAATTAAGTTCTCACAATAATCCCCAACTCATTTGACAATTTCACATATTAGACCTTGCCTATAGGATGATCTTGTTGAATATCAATCTACATTGATAACTTACAATTCATTGCAACATTCATTTGTTACAATTCACAACCTCTAATTTTAACTCTACGTCTTTTTCTACTACTGGCACTGAATGTTGATAACAAATGAATAATGATAAGAACATATAAATACGTTAAAATCATTTCCTAAATTAGAGCACAAGACTAACAACAAATATAAAACACAAACTACACCTAAATGTAACGATTAGGCACCTAAGTAATTAATTGAGATACTTTGCAAACTTCCCAGGACAAACAATCTTCTTAGAATAATAATCAATCTTCCCAAAACAAGATTGCACATAAAAGAGTAAGGTAAGAAAAAAATTCCAGATCTGTCATAATGCATATTAATCATGTTTTTTAACCACTTTTTCATATAAAATATCCAATACATAATTCTTTTGAGCATAATACTATAACCTATGCCATTTTTCAAGTTGAGAAGAGATTAAATATATATAATACAACTCATCTTAAGGTAAATAAAGCATTGGACAACTTGGATGAAATCTCTATCAATGCATAAAATCAACATAAATTTGATCATTCTTCTTTTTAACATTTCATTTTATTGAGAATCAATCATTATATTTAATTTTAAACCTCAGTGAAAGTAATCCAAGTTATTAACAAGTTAAATTTGTAAGTTTCACTTCAATCAACTAAAAGATATGTAAAAATTTGAGCTATCAATATTTATCCAATTACACTCACATATAAAATTAACCTCATCAATGATCTAAAACTAGGGAAAAAATATGAAACCAAACAATTCAAAATGATGAAACCTATAAATTTAATTAAGTGTATACATATATAATCATTAAACTAGCAAAAGGTAGCTTCATAAGGCTCTAATATGGCTATCCTATATGAAATTGATTTCCTGTTCAGTTCATGAGTGCTACAAAAAAGCACTATTATAGGGCTCCCGTTATCATTCCAAATTCTTATACATTAGATTACTAATTGTATTGGACCCTGATTCCGGAGTCCAACTCCGGAATCATAAAACGTGAGCGTATTCCAATGAAATCTCCTTAACTATTATCGGTTCATCTTCATGCTCTGATACCACAACTGTTGAACCCCATTCCCGGAGTCCAACTATCGTATGTCATGAGGCGTGAAGTCTGGGTGTAGTGGAAGACTTTGGATTGGAAGCTAAAAACCTTTTGGAAGCATGGCGGGTTTGCCGCGGCAATCTATAGACTCCTTCGGGTGAAGTTCGTCGCAGCGAAGGTCCAAAATTTTCCCCCCACTCCTCTCGGGAAAAATCCGCCACGACAAACCTCAAATCTTTGCTGCGACGAAGTTCTAGGATTAAGCGAGAATTGCTCTCGGGAAAGGTTCACTTCGACAAAACCCCTGGAATCATAAGCCCTTAACCCAAAATTTCCAATATCTAACAAGTTCGTATTCTATGTCGATTGAAAATCATGAGCAAACCCCAAAAGTTTATTATAAACAAAAGGGAACTCCTTCCACTCTAAATCTCGTCACTTAGCTAAAGTATTCTCTCAACTCCGATATCCAAAATTTCACCCTCCATATCTTTGAAAACTCATGAGCATCCCAATTACATTTCCTTAACATCAAAAGAAGAGTTTCACAAAGATTTAATGGGCATTTCAAGCCACAATACATCAATGTATCAAAATCTCAAAATATAAAAGTTATATGAACTAATAATCCTTGAAATACGACTAAAGCCTTGTGTTTACAAAATCTAGCTTAAAATACAAAACATTCAGAATTCGGAGTGATGCCTTGACTCTATCACTCACTCGGTCTCTTGCTCATCACCTGGAGATGGAAGGAATGGGGGTGAGCTTAAAAGCTCGTGGGTAACAAGTTTATAATGGAGAATAAGCAAAACCATTGAAAATGTTCATTTGTCATGGAAAATTCTTATTGAATTATAAAATGCATAGTTCTCAAATTCTCAACTAATTCACAATAAAATAAATCATGTATGCATCAACTTGTCGACATATCATAAGCACATCAGAATGGTTTGGGAGGTTCATAAACAGAACGTACTATACATTTCCCATAATGATCCTGTGTAGCCGTGAACAGAACGTACTATCGCAATCCCACATAATGGTCTTGCGTAGCCGTGAACTTAGGGAAGTCTGTGAAGGAGCTCCATGCCACTAGCGAGCAGGCGGGAGAAGCCTTTAGTCGAAGTGCACTTGACTTAACTTAGGGGACCACCACATAATCATGTATTTTATATCTTGTAAATATATTGCCCAAAATGGCACAATTCAGAAACTTGTTTTTCATGAGCATGAAATATTTCGAAAACCATTTCCATGTCCATTTCACAATTCATCAACCAAATTCACATACCAAACATATGAAAATTTCTCAAATCATTCAAAAGCAATAAATGCAATATTTATGAAGCAATTGAAAACATTTTATTCTCTTGATTTAAAAGAAAACTTTAATGGCTCATTAAATCTATTATAAACATGTAACCCACCTTAAAAATCCTTACTTAAACTTTGCTCAAAGATGCCTCTCCTCTTAATCCTCTTGCCTTCTTTGATTCCCTTTATCAATGACAAAAATTCCCATTCAATAGGAATACAATTTAAGGACCCATATATATAGCATATTCACTAAGATAAATTCTAAATACTCAAACTCTTCCGAAAGTCCAAACCTTCAGGTCAATTTTCCCTGATCATCCTGATTAGGTAAATGAAGAAATTTGATACCACTTCCTTTTAGAAAAATGTTCTTCATTGTCTTAAGTTTCTAATGACACCAAAATCATTCAATTTGGTTAAGAAATCTGAAAGTTATACTGCACAAATTTTTGGACTGTTCTTATGCTGAAATAGTATTCTGTGCTCAATTTCCATCCAAACATTGAAATTCTTAGAGACTGAATTAAAACTCGATTCATCAGACAATTTGTAGCCTATGTCTCTAGTTTACTTCAAATTAAAAATCATTCCATTTGGATAACTACAGAACATGTTATGCCTAAAATACTGAAGCATGTTCAAGTTGTAAAGGAAACTTTGCCACGACGAACTTTCACAGAAGTATACGTAATGAACATGTTGAAGTAAATCACTTGTTAATATAAAAATCATGTATAATATGTAAAATACACAAGAACGGGGGGGGGGGGGGTTGAATTGTTTCAAATTGTTCAAGATATCAATCTTAAAAAAAATCTTGATTTTCTTGACAAATTCAGATGATTACAAAACAATTCGCTTAATTTGGTGAGTAATATAGTAGCAAAAATCAGTATATATTCTTCTAACAATAAGAAAATTAAATAGATAAGGGTTAGAGAATATAACGCCTCGATGTATCCTAGTTCACCCTTAACCTTGGGCTATGTCCAATCCTCAAAGTCCGTCTTAGATTTCCACTATAACTTTCAATGTTACAGGTATTATTTCTACACTTCCATAGCCTCTTTAGGTCTCTTTCACAAAGTATTCTTTATCTGCTTTCTTAGCCTCTTCAGGCTCTAGCCTTTCTTTTCACTAGAGAAGATATTGTTTGAGCTTCACGTTATAGATGTAGTTGCTTTCTTTTTCTCACTTGAGCTTTTTCAATCAGAATTCTTTTCTCTCTTTGTATTGTATCATAAAAGTAAAGTATTTTTGTTTACGACTGTACCTACTATTTATAGCCTAAATCTTTAACGGTCTTCTTGAGAATTCTACTTGTCGAACATTTTAAAAACAATTATTAGTCGAATCCTATAACTAACTCTAACTAACTGACGTTCTTGTGCATTCTTTAATTTCCATCGTCTTGTATAGATTCATATGCTTCGTCTGGTGTCTCATATGCTTCGTCTGGTGTCTTATATGCTTTGTCTAGTATTTTAGACTAAGCACTCCGCACTTCGTCTTATCAATTTTTTACTAACGTATCGTCTTGATTTGATGATTTGTGCTACTTACATTTATCTGCGCACTTAACAAATTCATCAAAACAGTTCACACTCTTCTAATATTATGATTATATGTTATCATCAAAAAGGGCGAGATCGGTAAGTCAAGAAGACTTCACTTCTTCTATTAATTTTGATGAAAGTCAAATAATAATAATCATAGAAGTGTGTGAACTGTTTTGATGAATTTGTTAAGTGCGCAGATAAATGTAAGTAGCACAAATCATCAAATCAAGACAATACATCTTCTAAGTCCTGAAGAATGAAGACTATACAGTATTTTGCGAGATGAATAGACAGAACCATATCCATTGAAGCTTACTAAAGATGCTTATACAATCTATCCAATAACAAGTAGAATGAC
Source organism: Erythroxylum tenue (assembly GCA_027568955.1). Taxonomy (NCBI): domain Eukaryota; kingdom Viridiplantae; phylum Streptophyta; class Magnoliopsida; order Malpighiales; family Erythroxylaceae; genus Erythroxylum; species Erythroxylum tenue. The sequence goes on from JAOSBM010000007.1 coordinate 15,361,243, forward strand.
AATCAAGATTGTACCAGATGTATAACCAAGACGCTTAGAACCAGTGATAAAAAAAGAAAAAGGAAAGAAGAAGAAGTTTCCTGAAGGACATGAAGGTGATCTCACAGAAGAAGAGATTCAAGTGGTAGTGAAGAACATAGACGGCATATGTTATGCAGCTCAATCTATAGGTATCTATGAATCACATCATATATCAAGGGCATCAGGAAGTAATTTTGGAGCACCTACCAAAGATGAAAGTTTCAAGGTAGTTGGCACAATATCATAAGGAAGGTACAAAAGTATCATAATTGAAGGTATCGATTTTAACTTAGAAACCTTTGTGCATTTACTCATTCATTTCAGACCCTTAGGTTTCATCCCTTCAGTTAAAACCATCTTATACCTTCTTGGGCAACCGATTTACAAATTACCCAGACCTGATGATCTTGATATCCTGGAAGGAAAACAACCTTTCAAACTACCCTCAATCAAAATCATAGAATTAGACGATTCACCTAGAAAAAAATCAGTTTTTGAACACACTCATCCACTTAGTGAAATACTACAAGATGCTACTATTAATTTGGAGTTCTTGAAGAATTTCATCAAATAAAATGAAGCTAGTCAAAAGCAGACAGAAGTTCAAGAAGCCTTAGCCAAAAACATTGAAGAAATTAATACTGAGGTTGATGAACTAGGTGATACAGTGGGTGATCTTCATGATAAAATCGCACTTCTACGTGTTTCTATAGAAGAAGACCTCAAGATGATCTGCACTGACATTCAACACTTGTTTTCTAAAATTTTAAAGCGTCTAACATAAATTATCTTTTTGATTAATAACAAATAGGGGGAGAACAGTAGAAAGCAGCATTGTGTATATCATTGTATATCTTGCTTTATTTGTCTGACTATTATATTTATTCGTCTGAATATTATTTTTTTATCTTCTATGATTAGTATTATTTGACTTTCATCAAAATTAATAGAAGAAGTGAAGTCTTCTTGACTTAACACATGTTTTGCTACTTTTTCTGGTTTTTAACTTCCCACATTACTTATATAACCCATCTTGTACCTAAACCATCTTTTCTACTTCATTTCAACTCAATATCAATCACAAATAAATCATGATCTATCTTTGATCATTAACCCAAAAAGAGAACATTTTCCTATACCATTCATCAACAACTTCCTACACATATTCAACTTCATTTCCACTTCTTACTATCACCAAATTTTCTTTATTCAATAAATCAAGAAGGATTAATGCTTATACTTACTTGATTTAGCTTCAAAGTCTTCAAAGTCTTCAAGATATCCAAAAACCCTATCTCCTCTCTCTCTCTCTCATTTTCGTTCTCATTTCTTAAGAGTAAGACTACTCTTCCTTCTTCCCATTTATAATCTTAATGAATGTAAAATGTCCACCTTGCTCTTCCTTTAAACCTTATAGCATTATATGATTAAGTTACTTGCCAAAAATGCCCTTCATCAATACACTCTTACTAATTTAATTTAACTAAACCGTATAATAAAATCCTACTAACATTTACATAATAATTATCTCCAAATAAAATGATTTATCTAGCAAGACCACAAAATTTATCTAAATCATGCTTAATAAATAAATAAATAAATTCGGGGCCAATAAATTGTACATTAGATTTTGAACCTACCAGATTACTAGGTTGATGTGAATGAATTATGGCCTGTATAAGATGCAATTTATCCGATTATTAGACTCTGAACTAGCCAGATTACTAGGTTATCATGTGAACTAATTATGGGCCTATATAAGATGATATCTATCCAAGTATTAGACTCTAAACTTACTAGATTACTAGGTTCTGTTGTGTAGAGGTTTGTGCTCAAAATTGCATACTTTTTATCGTCTATTGAGAATAATGTGAATATAAAACAACAAATACTTCTTCTTTGATTCTGTTAGTCTGAGATAATTTTATGGCAAACCCGCATAAACCATATTTTTATTGGAAAAAGAAAGCATTCAAGGAATCAAGATACAAATTAGGCCAAGTTTGAATCTTAACTATATCTTTCATCAAATGGTCTTGCTCATAATAGTAAAAACCCTAGACGAATCTTATTTAACTCCAATCTTAGCTTCTAAATAATGATACATTTGTAATAAGACACTCCTTACTATAAATCAAATAGTAAAACCCCGCACTTTCCACATGAAGACCAAAATTGAGTAAATGAAGATAGAAGAGGATGAACACAGAAACAACAAGTAGCCAGAACATGAACAATGAAGAGAAGAGGAAAATGACAAACAGAAATGATGAATTTGTTAGAGCAAAAGATAAAAGACAAAAAAAGGAGTTTGGCCCCATTTGGTGAATGGCTTATTAGCCATTTTTCGCTGATTGAAAAAGTTTCATCTATTTGACCATGTCAAACAGCTAATAAATGTGTTTGGTAATCAGCTGATTGGGTTGACTAATTGAACTCAATCAACTGATTTTTAAAAAGCTCCTCCCTATCAATGTTTGGCCTTCAGCTGATACAAAAAGTGTGTTATTGACGATTGTAACCTTGCTTGAAACCTCATGTAAGAAGGGCTTTTAAGTAGTTACTGTTGCAATCATTAAGGGTACCAAAAACAAGATGTAACTTTCTATTACTCTTTCTAGTTTCTATTATAATTTCTTTCTCTAAAAAAATAGTTTATTTAAATTAGTCCTCAAAACTTTGTTGAAATTTTAATTACATCTCTCTCTCTCTATTTAAAAAAACTTTAGTCATGGTTAATTACAAAATTTATTCCAATTCGTTCTATATTATGCTAATCTAAATTTGATCTACCAAGAAAAATAAAGATATATGCAATTTTAGAATTACAAAAAACGCTAGATAATACTACTTTTGATATATTTTTTACATTTATTAATTATGGAGAATGAACTTTCTTTAATATTCTAAAGAATAGTTTGTAACATTTTTTTAAAGTTATACACTCATAAGTCATTTTACACATAAATAGTTAATACTAAACAACTAATTTTACCAGATATCTCTAATAAACAACTGATGTTATTCATTGGTCAAATCAGCTAGTAGAATCAGCTAACAGCTAATGCAATCGGCTTATTGCTAAATAGGTCCTTTGTTGGAGTAGAAGACAGAAGAAGAACACAAAGACAAAAGAAGAAAAGAGATCTGTGTTTAGGTTATAAGTCTCACAAAAACAAGGTCATTTAAATGGGAAAATCGACATTGTTTCACTGTTTTTATTCTTCTTCTTTTGGATAAGAAAATATATTTGTAGCTAAAAGCTTTTTTCTTACAAAAATCAGAATACGTAGTAGATAGCTAGAACAATATTTGAATGTTAGCTATGAAAATATTTTTGTAACCAAAACTTTTCATTACAAAATTTAGAAAATGTCACCTATAGTTGGAACAAATTGAGCTACGAAAAAGTGAAAATACTCACTACAACAAAAAGGGACTTTTAGGGCTACACTTACTTTTCATAGGTAAAGATAATTAGCTTTGCTTTCAGAAACATAGCTAAAAGTTTTTAGCTGCATTTCCAAAAAAGTAGCTAATTATTTTTAGATACATTTCCAGAAACGTAACCAAAAGTTTTTAGCTACATTTTGTAAAATGTAGTTAAATTTTTAATATACATTTTACCTAATGTTATACCATGTTAATTATAAATATTTGTGACATTTTAAATCCATATTATTGTATATAATATTTAGATTTTTATGTTAATTTATTATACAAAAATATAATACAAAAAGAATTAAAATTTGAAGCATTGTATAAAAAAATAAAATATCATTAAGTTTAATCATGTACAAGATTTTAATTACAACTTCAAAAACACTTATATACAAAATAAAAAATATAAAGATCAGTTCAATCACTCACACTCACTTTCATCTTCACTGCTCACATAATCCGGGCCAATTAATTTTCTTAGGTACTTTCCATGCTTGGCTAATTTTTTTTAAGCAACTTGTTTTCCTTTTCAAGATGTTTAAAGTATACTAGTCTTGATGGGGATGGATAAGCCCATATACCATCCTAGTGATTTGTAAAACACATTATCCATCAAAGATTAAACTCATTCCACATGCAGTAAATACTTATGTAATTCATACATCTAGTCATTAATGATTTTAACAATATTCCAAACAACAACACACAAAAATAACACTCTCCTTCCATTCCCATTGAAACCCAAACACAAATTCTTCTATATTAAAGCATAACGTAAAAAATGAACAAAAGTTGGATGACTTACCTTGATGGACAGACAATCGGAAGCGACAGACGACGAATAATGAATATCTAAATAATATAATGATAACTCATAAGAAATTGACAAAATAAGTTTTAATTCAAATAAACAATGAAATTGAGACTGCTAAGAATAAGAAGTATGAACCAAACATAAAAGTCATTATGTACATGTAATTCCCATTATCTATCACAACCATATAAATTATTCAAGTGTGAATACAATATAAAGAAATTAAAGAACTAACTTGTGATTCAAGTGTGAATACAATCTAAAGAAATTCAAGTGTGAATACAATCTCACATGTAGCCAATTCATGTGGACCAAATTGAACTTGGACTAAAAGAAGAAATGACAATATAATCATCTAAAGAAATTGATGAACTAACTTGGTTAAACTTGGGATTTGATGGTAAGTTGCTATATATGTTGATTGAATTGAAGAGTGAACTTTTAAAGATTGGCATTGTTTTTTTTTTCTATGAATGGATTTGAGAGGCAGGTTGAATGTTAAGGTTAATATGATATAAAATAAGTTATTAGGTGTCTATTTTAGTAATTAATGATTTAATTAGGACATAATTGCATATAGGGACATTTTAAGTTTAATGGTTATTTTTTCAATTAAAATACTCTTGATGTTATATAGTACAAAGAACTAACCATACACTTACCCTAACGTAAAGATGAGAGCATAATTTTTGTAATTGTGGTCTAAACTTTCTCTTTTCAAGTTAACTATCACCTATGATGGGTGGGTAGATTTTTGTTTATATCCAAAATCAGGGTATTGGGAGCTAGTCCTAACATTCATATGCACATTTAAATTGGATGAGAAGAAAACTGCTTAGGATGATGAATCTGCAATATAATTGTAAATAGGGGCATCTATCATCACTTCAATAAAAACTAATTTGGGATTTACGCAAGGTTTTATACAAAGGAGTATGTGTGCACTATGCATCCAACTAGATCAAAGTTAATTTGAACTTCCCAAATATTGATTCTATGAATTACAAGCATATGGATATTTATTATGCAATCTTATTCACCAATCAACCTTGACATTAACAAAGCCATCTCAATTAGAACTTTCATCGAACACTTCATAGGCTTAAAAAATTCATCCCTAACTAATAACAAAACTATTTTTTTTCTATTCTTCACCGACATGAACACATTCAAACACGCAATGAACCATCAATAGTCAAAATATACTCAAATAACCTAAACCACATAAAAAACTGATACAAAGAAAAGAACAATAAAAGTAGAAAAAACCCAATTGCAAAGCATTGACAACTAACCTCGACGAACGATTAACCAAAGACTTAGGGAGCAGAAAACAGAAGAAGAAATGAAGACCACAAACGACAACGATGGAAGAAGAAAACCAAAAGGAACAAACTAAGAAGACAAAAATGAAAGGGGTGGGGGAAACTGCATTTTTTTTTGTTTAAAATGACATGAAAATGACATCGTTTGTTGTTGAAAAAATGACGTCATTTTCATGTTATTTTTTTAAATGTTGCAAAATTTGGTCACGATTTTAGAAAACGTCATCAAATGTTAAACAATTGGCAATGATTAATGGTAATCATCGACAAATGTTAAACCATTGGTGATGATTTTCGATAATCGGTGCCAGTGTACATTACCTTTTAGTCATCGCTAAAGGCACATATTTGACGACGAATTTTGGAATCATCATCATATTTTTTTTCCTTTGGTGACATTTTTTTAGAAATATGGCTAAAACAAGTTTTTGGCGACAATTTATTTTCATATTTATTGATTTTTATATTAAGTAAAAAAATACACAAGCCCTTTTTCCTCAATGGGCATCAATTCTCAAGGCCTGCCTTTTAGGAAGTTACACTCTCCAATCGTTCCTCGTTTAACAACGAGCTCAAACTGGATCTATTGTCTAAGACTTTTTAATGCACAAGATTCTCATGAAGAGGTAAGTGTAGATTATACTTGTCTTTCTGTATGACTACTACATCATTCAAGAATCAAGCTTTCAGGAGAGAGAAAACTTAAAAAGAAACTGTAGAATAAAACACACAATATTTTTTATTTCTAAAACTTGTTCTTACAATGAAGGAGAAGCCTTCATTTTATAAACGAAACAAGAGGAATGAAGACAAATAACTTTTAGGGGAAAAATTCCCACAGTATAATAATACACACTAACTTACTTGTAAATAGTAAAAAGAAGAATTATTGGGAGACATAGGATCACAATAATATTCGTAAGAGATAAAGAAGAATCTTTAAAACAGAGAGAGAATGTGGGCCACCATCGTCATTGTCGAAATCTTCTATTATTTCCACGTCTTCATTAAGTTTATACATTGCTAGGATAAAACAGCCAATTTCTGCATTTGATCAAATTGGAGGCAATGGGCTTTGAGCATCTAAAAATGGATTAGATTCTGCGTTGGACCAAATTGGAGGCAATGGGCTTTGAGAATCTAAAAATAGATTAGATTCATTAGGTTTTGGGCTCCGTAGAACTTTTTCCTAGTTCAAATGGTCGCAGAGAGTCAAAGCTTGGGGGTCATGGCAAATTGCTAGCCATGATGTTAAAACCAGTAAAAGTAAACTGGTCAATTGAAGTCCAATATTCAGTAGAAGGAGAAATGGGTTTTAGGAGAGTAAAATCTCTAGGGTAAGGGCTTAGAGATGTGCTTTTAGTGGATGGAGCTATTTTGGAATGATGATTTAGATGATCGAAAAAGGAATGTAAATCAGTCATCATTTGTTTTTGATCTGTAGGCCAGTGAATAGAGGTGTGCCAATGTTAGTATGTTATCGTCAAATATTAAGGACGATGGATGATGAAGATGGAATAATCTTTTTGATCTCATAAGGGAATATCCCAGAGTTGGTGTTTGTTAAAGATATGGGACATCTGAATGCGCCATTTTGGCCACGGTTGGAACCATTCAAGGAAGGTCTAGAAATGAGATTTAGCATTTGTGGGATCAGAAAGATGTCAGTATATATAGAAGGGAGAAAGGGAAATAGGACAGCCATATTGAGCTGATAAAGCTCACAGATGCCATAATGTTGGTTCAGCGAGTGTATCACAAAGATGATAGAGCACTCAACAAGGTGTGACAAAATCAAAATGATGAGCATGAAGAGGAACTTTCAGAGTGATGAGTGTGAGGTGAAGATAGTAGAAGAGGCTTTGTCGGAGAATAGTAAGAATCTCTTCTAAAGTAGTTGGAGGAGTCTTGGAAAAAGGATGGGAAGGATTATTTAGTCTTGGCATACTGGGGAAACCCTATAATGGGAGGGAGAAGAGGTATTAATATGGAGAGAAAAGGAGAGATCAACCCAACTTGTTTCTTGGGTCGTGAAAGGAAGTCTGCAAGGGTATTATGACAACCTTTGATATGACAAATTGTGAATTTATAGCGTGAAAACCATTTTTACCATCGAAGTAACTGGCTATCTCGTAGTGTGTTTTTTTAGGCTTAAGAATCTTGGGAAAAGTTGTATTATCCATTTCAATCACAAAGTGATTAGGGCTGAGATGGAAATTGAACTTTTCAATTCCCTTTTTTACCGCTAAGATTTCTTTATAACTGGCATGATAATGCTTTTCAGATTCTTTGAACTGTCCACTGGTATGGCTACAGTAGCGTCTTTTCCTGTCAATTTTTTCAATGAACATAGCACCCTAATAATGGTCTCTAACATTTTTCTGCAAAATGTGCTGGCCTTTGTCAGGAATCTTTAAATCTGGTGGATTTTGACAAGCTTGCTTTAAGCATTGTATGGCTCTGGTTTGATCTTTACTCCATGGTGGTGGATTCTTCCACAACAACTTTGATAAGAAGATGTATAATTAGCCACGTAGGGATGAAATCTCTGATGTAGTTAACAATACCATAGAATTGTTGAAGTTGTTTAGTGTTGAGATTTTCATTTGGGAAGTGTAATAGTTTGCTAACTATATGCAGACTAGGCTGATAAAACCCATTGTGGAAGTGCATACCCAAAAATTCTATTTGGGTCGTCCCAATTTGACTCTTTTTGGCTGAGCGCATAATCTTATGTTGTTTTGTCAGAGCCAAAAAAGATTGGAGTAAGTTCTTGTGTTCTTCATGGGTTTTGGAGTAGAGAAGTATATCATCAATATAGACTAAGGTGCTTGAGATAATGGGCTCATAGATCTTTGTAATGGCTCATTGAAATAGTAAAGTGGCAACCTTAAGTCCAAATGGCATTACTGTCCATTGATATTAGGCATTAGGAATACAGAAGGTTGTCTTATATCTTTCCTAGGGGTCAATTTCTAATTGCCAAAAGACTGCTTTCAAATCAAACTTGGAGTAAATTGTCACTTATTTAAGAAAGAGGACTTGAATACTAATCTTTGGCAGGGGTAAATTGTCATCTTGTAAGAAAGCATTAAGAGGTTTGTAATCAATTACTAACCTCTTTTTCTCACACTTCTGTTCAAATCTCTTATTCACATAAAAGGCTTGGTAAGTCCAATCATATTTTGTGGGCTCGATCAATCCTTGTTGAAGGAGGATCGCACATTCTTCTTAGGCTAATTTCATATCATTAGGGTTTGTACCTAGATGATTAGCCTTGTTAGGATTGATATCCTCATTTTCTTAAATGGTAATTGGATGAAGAAGTGAGGAATTTTCCACAAAGGATGGGGATGTGAGAACTAGGCATGGTTCTCTAGTAGGGATTCATGTGGAGGTGTTACTTGTGTGAGTTCAAACATATTTATAAGAACAATATACGCACTGAAATTGGCAAAACACTTAATCCATAAAGGGAGGATTTATAATGAATATGCCTTATAGTAGACATCAATTCCAATCAAAATATCTGGGCCAGGGAGATGGCTTTCAAGGACTTTGGTCCAAATCACACAATCAGGGAAGAAGTGGATCCCTATTTTCTTTTTTATGATAAGACCACTTTTGAGTGAGTTTCCATCAACAATAGTAAAATATTCATCATATGAAATCCATGCTTTAAGTGGAAGTATGTTGGGATTTATAATGCTTTTGGACGATCTAGTGTCCATATACCCGATAGGCTTAATGGGCCTATCATATTTGTCTTATTGTAGTAACTGGATATGAACATAAGGTCGAGGAATTGTGAGGGGTCTAGAGTCTACCTTCAAGCACTTGTGTTATAACATGTATAATATTTCATCTTTAGTTTCATTAGAAATTGAGTAATTAGAAGATTCATACTCATCTTTGAAAAGATCAATTGGAAGAGCAAATTTTGTCTCTTCATCCTCACTGGATTGTTCTTCAATCAAATCTTCAATGTTTCCATTATCATGGATAGACATGATATCCTCAATGGAATCCAACAGTTTGATATGCCTTTTTGTCTTATTAGGACATTCATGAGCATAATGTCCTGACTTGCCGCCGATAAAGCATTGATCTGCCTTTTTTACTTAAAGACTTCTTCGTTTGAAGAATATAACAAAATTACATCATTTCTTTCTTCAGAAGGGCTAAAAATTTACTTCATGAGAAGTATGGAATCTGTGGGACTTCTTATAAAAGAAATTTTTGTGTTGATACTTCTTTTTTTTATGACATTCATAGTTTTTTTTTCCTTGCACGTGATCTTAAAGTAAGGATTTCTGCAAACCTTTTTCAACAAAGGACTACCTTTCATCATGTTTTTGAAAAAAATTTGTTGATCATATAGCTTGTTAAGTGAAGCTAAGGCGAGTTGATATATTTCCCCAAGAGATATATCCCTTATATCTCTTCGAAGTGCATCAATGGTTCGTTGTGATTCAAGTTATAATTCATCTAAGGAGGAGATGAATATGTAATGGAGGTTAACATCATTGAAGCCATTAAGAAGATAATAACATTCCGTCATACGTTAGAAATGCTTTTGTAAATCTTTTCTGTCTAGAGAACAACATTTCGTCTCAAAATATTCTTGCCTAATTTGTTTATCATTGGGCTGGAAATCATTGATAAACTCTTTATGAATCACCCTAAGAAGTAGTCCAGCAAATGTGAATTATATGTACTGTAGCCAGCGATAATCATCAAGTCTTTACCACTATTCTCATAAAGTTCCGATAAAATAAGAAATAAACTTGGATAAAATATCCCTTAATGGATTATTAGGTCTAGTCATCTGTAAGTCTATCCAAGATCCAAATTCATGGAGATGTTCTCACCACTTTTTTAGGGGAAGATTAACGAAGGTAAACCATGGACCTGAAGTAGGTATGGTTGGTGGTGCTTATGTTACTGGCGGTGTGGGTTTGAAAGGTTCAGTTCCTATTGATTCAATGTCACTAATGTCTAGCTCAACTTCAGTTGCTTCAGGTATAGTCATCATAATCTGAGCAAGATCAGACAAATCAGCAAATTGTTCAACTCTTATAAAGATGGTTCAGATATCTTAGGAGATTGCACAGGGATGTTAGAATGATCAGATGGGCAATCGTCTTCCAATACAGCAGGAATAGATGCTGGTGTAAGAGTTGATATGAACTCTGTTTGAGGAACTTTGTCCTTTCTAGTGGATATAGAAAGTTGAGGTTTTGGTGGAGAAGAAGGTGGAGTTTTGATTTGCAAAGGTTTTTCCCATGAGCCAGTAGGTTCAGTGGGTTTAGTATATGATGGCGATGGTCCAGAAGGCTTTGAAGGTTTAGACTTTAGAGATTTGATTAAAGTAGGATGGATATGCTGCCTAATCAAGGGATACTTCATTTTGAAAACCTTTTCATAATCGACAGCTTTAGGATAAGTCGGAGAAGAATAAATGAGTTGGATCATCGAAAAATGTGTGGGATAAGCTTCATAAATAGTTTTTGACTATATATATTATCTATAGATTGTGGAATAGGTTTGTTAGATTATCTGTTTGATTTGCAGATGGAATATTGTTGGTACACTTGTGATTCTGCTTAGATCAGCAATCTTTAGAGGATTTTGGTGGAAAGTGTGTATAGTACATGGTGTTTGTGTCCGATGTTGGGATGTAGGATGTAAGGTATGCCAAAGGTTCTTTTGGATCTCCTTTTGGTAGTGTAGAGATTCATATGTAGGAATCTCAAGCTTTGTACATAACCTCTTACTATTTATATAAAGTTTTCTGATTTACCCAAAAAAAAGTTTTAGACCATTCTTTTTACATATCAGCTTCCATTATTTGAAGAACTTCTTTCACCTTTCTAAGTTCTTGCTCATTATGGGTGAAATCAGGGCTAAAATATTGAGTGTCGATGTATCTTCGAAGATCCGCATCAAGTTAGGTCATTTGATCTTTTAAAGATTTGTGCAATGTTTGGATATGTGAAGAGACTGTATCGACTCGTTATTGAGTGGCCTGAGTTTGTTGATGTAGCCCATCAAGTTCAGGATCAATTCGGCAAAGAACTTTGTTTTGGGCTAAGGCATTGTTAGTTCACCAGTTGAGAGTTTCATCAACAGGATTTGAGATCATAGTTCCATGAGAAGTTATTCCTGTAGCACAAATAGAAGGGTTGAAGATAACCTTATTACGAGCATCAGTGCGTCTTTCCAGTGGAGGAAATTCTTCCTCATTTAGTTTGATTATCATACAAGGGATTGAAGTAGGAGTACGAACAACAGGAATGGAAGGAATAACTGGCTGAGGATGTTTGGAGATCAACTCTTGATGGAACAAATGTTCTTTATCAACTGCTTTAAGTAATTCTCGAAGATCTTGAGGTCATGGTCTTAGGTTTTTAATCCCAATCCAAGGTCTAGAGTCAAGATCATACTCATCATGATAATAGGAGAATTATTGGGTAGGTCGACAATAATGAATTTCTTTGGGTTGTTGTCTTAGTTTGTTCTTCATCTTCTTCCTTCGGTGATTTTAGAGTTCATCATCACTATCTAATTCGCAATTAAGACATATTTCACAATCGGGTTCACATAAGGATGAATTTACATCCCAAACAAATTGTCCACGATGATGACTACCATATATAGGATTTCCATCAGGTTTAAAGAAATGGATTGGAGGTCTATCTTTTCCTTATTTATGAGATAACACTAGGTGAAGCATTAAAATAGGGCCAGATGTAATTGAGGGTCCAGGCTAGTCTTCATTAGGCCTGGTGTAGATGGATTTCACCAATCCATCTTGTAGGGTCTTGATAATAGGAGGAGAGGTAATATGAAAAGAGTGCCTATAAGTAGCATGGAACACTGTTTGGTAATTAATGATTCATTAGGTTCGCATCAACTTTTCAAGTACCAATATTTAGATCTATGACATGATTCTGTAAACGGTAGATCATTTAATGGTGGAGAGTGGCCATAACCAGAAGTCTTTCTGACAAAGTACGATCATCCAACTTGATATTGAAATCAGGGGAAATGGAGAGAATGACACTTCCATTATTGAGGGTCGTCAACATGGTACCAATTAAGGCATTTTGGTATATCATATAGGCAGTGTCAAGAAGAGATATCCTAGTTGTAGCAGGAATGTCTTTTCTTCCATGGAGCTTGGGAACAAGAAGAATAGCTTCAACATGAAGGTGTGTGTGACTATGCTCTCTTCGCAGAGAGATAAGCTCCTTAAGAATGTCTAACTTTACATATTGTTCTGCTTTAGTAGCTTTTAAACCACACTGCTCCAGATGGGAACTTTGGATGACTTCTTTGACCTTTAGACACTGGGTATAAAGAACAGTTCTTATACTTCTTGTCCACCAGTGGTCATGAGAATAGATATTGTAGGGACTGAGAAAAGGTAATGAAGAATCATAAATATGGTTGTTTGCAGGAAGATAGGTGATTCCTACAAGGTGTTCAATTCGATTAGAAAGAGTACGTTTAACAAAAGAAGGGAGATTAGCTGTAGAAAGGGCTAAAGAAAGATGAATAGGTTCGCTAGGTAATTTGCTCATGGCTAAGAAAACTCCTTACTCACTCTCATCTTGAATATTATAGTCACAATCACTAACACTCATGGCTCTAATACCACTCGAGCCCCTGGTCAAAGGGCACACAGGTAATATCACCAAGGTACGTGGCATTGTTTACACCAGTAAGTCGAGAAAGACTCTTCTCACTGTGACTCTTAGACTCGTGGAATATTTCGCTTATCTAAAATAGTATATAATTTATATATAATAAATAATGGTTTGTGACACCACACAAAATTGTCAAATCATATATTTTAAAAGAGATTAACAAAAATTATAAATTTATGTAATAAAAATTATAAATTTGTGTTTAGTTATATAAAATTTTGAAATGACATTGTTGTTAACTAAATTTATTTTTAGACTTAAAATCATTTTCAATAATATTAAATTTGATTTTTAAGAATATGATATTAATATTTAATAATGATTTCCTTTTTTACTATATTGCAATTATTTTTAATTAATTGCAATAAATATAAATATAAATATATCTGGTAATTAATATAATATTATATGCATGTATAGATAATAATTGTAACTATTACAATGATTTATGAATGTATAGATAATAAATAAATTTTCTCACACCTTACTTATGTAATATATTATTCTATTTAGTCATAATTCTCTATTTATTATATATAAATTCAGTATTATTATATACAGTTTAAATATTATATATAATTTTGTTGCCAAAGTTCAAGCCAAATGATAATAGGCCATCATTTGGTGACAATTTTCTGAATTGTCACCAAATAGTATATTTCTTCCGAATTAATAAAAAATGACGTCATTTTCTACTAAGTTATTAATACCAAAATGAAGCTCCCTTCACTTTTCCTCTTGATTCACCATCGAAGAAGTCTCGTCTCCTCTGTTGTGGTCGTCATCGTTGAAGAAGCGTTGTGTCCTGTGTTAGTATTGTTCTTCTTTTCTGTTTTCAAGAACCCTCATTGTTGTGTTCTGTTTTTTGCTATATTTTGGAGTTTAAATGGGTTTTTTGTTCTGCTTATAGTGTATGGGTTTTTGTTTGTGTTTGTGATTAGAGGATGGTGAATTGTGTTTTTTGTGGTGGATGCATATGGGTTGACTTTTTTTTTCCACCTTCCATGCTTGTTTGAGGAAAGCCTACTAACTATTTGATGAAAGGTAAATTAGAAAATTAGGCTACTTTTGTAAGGGATGTTTATGTACATATTTACCATATGATTGCTTTTACACCAAATCCCTACCACTTATAGTATACACATTTATAAGTCAAAAGGACTTTATTTCAACATGTAATGAGGTTGTGATTGGACATAAGAATTAAAAGTAAATTTATCAAAAACTGAAATATTAGCAAGGCATCTAAACATATATAGGTAACAAACGTATAAGTTGGAACCAAGATATTCAACTCACTTGGGAATAGTTAATTGCTTCATATGAAGAAAAATGGACTCGCATTGAGTTTTCTTGCTACTACCTTTCTTACTTTTTCTTTATTTTGGGTACTTTTTTATTAATAGATATATGAATAAACTAAATAATTTGAACCATAACACAATAGGTAAGGATGTTTAAGTAGAGAATTTGGCTTGTAATATAGTTATAAAATAAAAGAAAAAGGTTATGGCTCAAAAGAGTTAACCAGGGATATTGAATTGGGTGGGTTTTTAAGTTAAAGGTTGTAAAACAATGAAAGTCTTTTTTTTTAATTCTTATAAACTTCTTATTCTTATACATTCATATATCAATTAGGTCTTCAAATGTTCCAAGCAAGTTCTAAAGAAATATTCTAATATAAGACAATACACTTCAAAGGAAATAAGTATTTATTTAAATGTTTCAATCTTTTATGGTTCAAATTCTTAAAATTTATGTCAAATCACTTCAACTTTGCACGATGCCTTATCATTTGATAATCAAAGTTTATAAAAGTGCATAATGCTAGCTAATTTAACCATTTGACATATTTTTACTCTTATTCTTAAAAGACCAAATCTTTTAGCATATACACATTTCAATTTATTCAAAATATATTTGATGAAACCATATAATAGGTTAGCGGAATGTTGATGTAGAGACTAGTTTCTAATAGAAGAAATGAGCTTTGTTGGGAGGAATATGGTAAAATTCTCATTAATAAAGAATAAATCGATGCACAACAAATATCCTCATCAAACAATAATCACCCTTTTCCTTCATTAGTCGATCTTCTTCTTCAAGACTTTTAATATTATTCGAATTAGCTCTCTTTCTTTATTATATATATCTCATTTTCTATTGGGAAGCTATTAGATGAATGTTTGATTATACATATTATATGTTATGTAAAGCTTCCATGAATCTTCAAGAGAACGTAAATGAAAATAAAGGCAGTGGGAATGTCTCGATGGTCCATACATTAGAAAAATTGGTTGTTTTAGAATAGTCATCAATTCCAAAAATTGTGTATTCAATAAGGTATGCATGTGTTTGAATTTGGGTTCCTTATATCGTTTGCCTTAGCTATTTAAGTTCTATATTATGTATTTCTTAGGTGAAATGCATCATATGTGTGGTTCATTTGATTTAGTGATCCATACTATATCTGGAGAATCGTTCATTGTATCTTTTGCTAGTTTAGTTAAAATTAAGAAGTTGTTGGAAGAGAATGTCAATAAACTAACTCCTGAGGGAAGATCTTTCACCGTATCACTTAATGCCTTCAAACATGCAAGGACCTTTCTTGGAAATCCAGACATAGGGAACTCCTTTACCTTTTCTATCGAGTCTCATGTCATTTGGAATCTAGAAAAATAATTATTTCTTTTCTTTTTTGATAGAATAGGCGTGAAACTTTATTTATTATTTTGTCCGTAAGAATTGTTAAACTTTTAATTAAAATCTTGTATTACTTACCATACATCATTATATTATATTGCTTATCATATTTCAATATTTATATGTATTATTATTTATTGTTAATAAATATTACTGACTAAGAATAGTCGACAACTTAAAGTTTTTTACAATTTTTAGATGCTTCATTCTATTTTCATGAAAAATTTGTATCAATGGAGGTGTACTATGTATAATAGGCATCATTAAATAATCATTTGTGTATAAATCCATAGATTTAAATAAATTTATAGAGTTTGAATGCATTAGGTAAAAATTGTGATTATTTCAACTTTTTGTGACGATTTTAAAAATTCATCGCTAAAAGTTTATCTTTGTGGGACGATTCACAAATTCGTTGCCAAAGGCTTGACATTTGACGACGAAAATGTTAAATCGTCGCAAAAGGCTAAATTGTCGCCAAAGACATGCATTTAGCGATGATTCTGAGAAACATCGAGATAAGATAATCTTTTGGCAAAGTTATTGAAAATTGTCACCAAAAGCTGACTTTGATTTTCAAATCGTTGCAAAAAAAAACATGGCTAAAAGTCATTTTGTTGTAGTGACAATTTGTTACGAAAAATTGTTCATAGTAAAAAACATCGCTAAAAATTATTAGCTACGAAATCAAAATTGTAGCAAAATTAAATGTAGCTAATAGTCCAAAAAAAGTAATGAAATAAATAATTTTTGAGGTCCTGCTGTAATTAGTGCTAAAAGTTTCGGTCCGTATCGACAAAAAATCGGTACGAAACTTAGCTTTTTAGTGCCAGTCGTTGGTACCAGCAATTTCGGGTGATACTGGTTAGTATTAAAATACCAGCCAAATATCGACTGGTACCGTAAACTCATAAAAATTGAAGGACGTTTTTAAAAAAAAATACCTACCTCCCCCTCCACTCTCTGCTCTCCGGTGCTTGTATTATCTCACTTTCACTTTTGTTTTTCTCTCTCTCTCCTCTTTATCTTCGATATCTCACAACTCCCAGCCACCACCATCTGTCCCTGGACCCTGACTGCCCCACGTGTTGTTGTCATTGGCCACTACTACGCAATCATCTCTTCTTGACGTCGCCTCCGTGGCCAACGCCCAAGACAATCGCACGAGCCTCCACCGCCACCACTTGTTCATGTTGCTATAAATTTGAACTTGATACCACCTTAACCCAAAAGAATGAAGGCTGAAACACAAAAGCACAACAAAGAAAAAAAAACGCAAGAGAAAAAGGTGAAAAGAAAAAATTTGGTAGAAGGCAAGATAGAGAACAAAAGCTAAAATAATTATTTTAAATATTTTTGTTGACGAAATGTAAAATAAAAAAAAATCAGTTTGCGTTTTACTTGCGCAATTGAATTGTGGTTTTATTTTGTCAATACATAACCTTGTAATCAACAAGAGGAGTAGATGTTTACAACTTCCTTTTCTCATGAAGGTTTTAGAGCAAAGCCTTCCGCTTTCTAGTTAAACGATGCAATTTGTCCGGCCAGGGACCAATGATATAAAACCATGTGATGAGATTGGAGAGGAAACTTAATCACTAAACGCAGATACATATCAAACAAACAAAACCCAGCGGCTTCGTGGTTTTCTGCAATTTCTTCGCTGGTTGTGTTTGGACTGGAATTGACATTATGAGTTCAAACCATTAGTGTTCGCTAAATGTTGTGGACCCTTTGTCGTGAAGCTTGCTTATGGTGTTCTACGAGACTATTTAAAGCCGGAGCATCCACTTTTGCGGTGGGGACCTATGAAAGACTAGCTGAGTTTATAAGTCTTGATCGAGACAAAGATAGAGATGTAAGACATTTTTAATCTTAGGGACAATCTTGTCCATGTCTGTAAGATTGAACTCACATTAATTACAATTTTAGTTTTTAAATAAATAATCGGTTAAGTTATGTTATTTGATCCAAATAAAAATAATAAAGTGACTCAATAAATGATCTAGATTAATGGATTGAAGTCTAGATAAAAAATGAGTCCCGATTAGTGTGTACCGGGTCTATATCAGCCTTGTAATGGGAAAGCCCGATATGGAAGCTATATAAAGGTTAAGGTCTCCTGTAGTTACTTAAGAATTCAATTACGAGCATAAGAATTCCTGACCCGTTAGGGAAACTCATGATTTAAAAAACTATAGAAAGGCCTAGCCCGTGAATCGGTGATCACTTTCTACTAAAGGTCTCAGGAGATTCGAAGACATTTGGAGCTCGGAATCGGCATCAGAATCGGAATCGAAATTTGAGATGGAACCGAAATCTAGGTATTCCGCATTACCTTCGTTTTAATCCTTTCGTGTAGATCCGGGATACGTAATAAGACTCCCACTACGTATAACATGTACTATCAGAGCGGTTACATGATCGGATTGTCGGAAACGAAGGTTTTTCGATTTTTCATCTCATTTGGTTTTCATTGATTTTTATTCATTTTTCAATTTTTTATGTATATAATTATGTAAAAGTGGTATACATAAGACTAGCTACGAAAAACGAGTTGAAAACGGGCCGAACGGAGAGAAAAAGGGCTCCCGAGATGTCGGAAATCGCTTCTGGCGTCAGAGGAGAGGGAAAACGTCAGGCGGGTGTGGCACACGCGTCCGACATCGCTACAGTAGCATGTGGGGCGTGCGTACGGTTGGCGCGTGCAACACACACGCAAATCATAGCTTGCCACGCGGCTCCAGCGGGCGAGGGACACGTGGCGTGCGTGCAGCGCATGTGCGGCTGAAGCCTGTGCACAAACCCGCGTGGAACGGTGGGCACGTGCCCATCTGGATCGTCCATGTGACGGACACTTGGCATGGTGGAACACACGGCGGACACGTGGCATGGTGGATGTGCAACACGCGACGGACACATGGCATGGCGGCTGACGTCAACTACAGTATTAAAAAAACCCCAAAAAATTCAGATTTCTCGTAAGGCACCTCGGGGTGTTTTGGGTCAGTTTTCGGGTTCGAAAAATTTATAAAGTAACCTTTTTCTATTTTTCTGGATTTATTACAATAGTAATAAATTAAAGTTTAACTCCAGGAAAAGGAATTAAGGTATTCTGAATCCGATTTCGATTGAATTTTCATGCTTCGGACTTTGTATGAGGGAGATACATGAGGTTTTAGTGTCTCGAGTCTCATTTTCAGTGTTCGGGATTGCATGATAATCAATCGAAAAAAGGAATTAAGATATTCTGAAGCCATTTTTGAGTGAATTTTCGTGCAATGAACTTGCCATAAGGGAGATACATGAGGTTGTCGTGTCTCAGGAGGTCGGTTCAGTATCCGGTGATGCACGATAGTCACTCTACTAAGATTTTTCTTTTAAGAAGGTCTCGAATGAAGTTTACGGAGAATGTCTTCAACATGTATGCGTGACAATGAGATTGTGCATTTGGATTTTTGCATTTATTGAGGTTACATTGTCACATACAGTATGCCCATAAAGAATGTGAGGATGACATAAATAAAGTTTAAGACCTAAAGGATTTCAGGATAAAGGTCAAAGGTTTATGGGCTTGCTCAATTGCCTAAGGGTTCACTCAGGGAAAAAGGTTGACTTTGTGTTATCTTTTCTTTCGTATCCTCGTAGGATTCATTTTGAGTGATAAAAGCAATTGTAGCTTATGATGATATAGAGTTACATCAAAAAGCTGCCAAAACCACCTTCTTGAGTAAAAACCTTTATGAAGTGGTCTATATGGTACAATCTGTAGGGTCCCACGCTCTAGACAGTGCTTACATATTTTCGAGTTATACAGATCAATATATAGTTTATAATAAACCTCCTGAAGGTGATACCTTACATTTGATGAGGTTATGACCTCTTCCAGCTTCTTGGGAAATAAAGTCAAAAGATGCATGTACTATGAAGTTGAGGGGAGCAAAGTTCTCTTCCTATTACTGCATGAGGATTGTAAATTGCTCACATCAAGTCACTTGATCATGTTGTATGAGGATAAGCAACTTTTGGTCAAAAACCTTGACATAAAGATCTTAGTATAGCATCTTCTGTCCTAGGTATTCAGATTCACCAGGACATATCTCAACACTCATCAGATCTCTCAAAGAATGCATACATTGAGTATGTGTTAGAAAGGTTTAATACTGTAACACCCTACTTCCGCAGGAACCGAACCCGATATCACGGGTGATATCCGAATCTATGCCCGCGAGGGTGGCAAGCTATTGTGCTCAATCATTCAAAACCTTTTTTATACAATCAAATGCGCAGAAATCAGTAAACAATTTGGGCCCGCTTTACCTCGTAAACATTCTCAGTCATAACCACACCATCAACAGAATTTCAATAACCTTTTGGGGCCCATTGCAACTATAAGACATTTTTAATCATAATGAATTTACATTCTTGTTTCGAGTTCTTCATAAGAGTTGTAGATCTCGAAGTCCTCTTTTGCCCCTTTTTAGCTCGACATTTTACACTCATTATTGCACTAGATTTGATAATCTTAACATCCAAATTTGTGATACTCTACTATTGAATTTTCTATTCAATGCATTGAATTGCAACACTAGCTTTATTAGGAAGTAATCATTTGCATAATCTCTTTCAATCCTTTCAAACTCACTAATTACCTCAATCTTTACTGATCTGCATATTCATATATATATATATATATATATATATATATCCAAAATGTTTCTGTACATATAGTGTCTCCAAGCTTTCAAACCAATTACTATTGCAGCAAATTTCAAGTCATGCATCAAAATTCAACTCATAAGGCTATAATTGTCCCTAGGTACACAAAATCACTTTATACTATTGCAACATATTGCATCTTACTCTTTAATGGGAAAATTTGTTATATACTGCAAAATCTCCAAATCAAAGCGGTGCAATTAACATTGGGGTTTTAAATTCCTCAAAAATTCTTTTTACATTCATCACTGATACGGTCTCAAATTTTGTTGTAAAAATGAGAACTGAATGCAACAGAATCTTAGATGAATGTATATGTTGATGTTTTAATTTGGGTGTTTATGAACAAATAGGGAATATGATTTTGGGTATGGATGTTGTTGAGCTAAGCTTGGAGTATACATGAGGTAGTCATCAACTTAAGATGTTGGATTTTGAATATGAACTGCTTGATATTTGGGAATAAGATAGGTTATGGAAAAAGGATAGGAATTGTTGAATGGTGAGATATAGTTGAAGTGATTTTTCTGCTAACATTTTCCAGATTTTCAAACTTTCAACAATTTACCTCTAACTCATCTTATACCTAGATTATCTCTTTTATTTCACTTCCTCATCCTTCTTTATCCAACTCAACTCAGTACATCAATCACAAACAAATCATGATCTATAATGATCATTAACCAAAAACAGAGCATATATACCTACCCATTCACAACCAATTTTCTACACTCATCTAAACATCATTATATACAAAATCTAACTTCCAAAACATCTCTATATCACATTGTACATCATTAATCATCATACATATACAAAAGCAAGAACTTTACCTAGGCTTTACATCATTCATGACCCATACATACAATTCACATTATCAAGTGATCAAATCTCGATTTACCCATCATTCTAGCTTAGTTTAACAATACCCATAACATTGAAAGTAAAACTTACTTGGTTTAGCTCCAAACTCTTCAAATCTCACTTAACCCTAGCTCCTAAGCAACCCACATTCTTCATCTTCTAAAGGAGGTAAAGGTAGGTTTTCTTCTGGCAATTTGAAGAAACAATAAGATGGAAGTAGAAATTGAAATATGGAGCAAGGTTCAAAGTGGGTGAATCAAAAACTCATGAAGGAGAAGAAGAGAAGAAGAAGGAGCCACGAAATTAAGAGGAAAGCAAGAGATAAATTGAAGACAAAGCAATTTAGGTGATCTTTCAAGTGAATGTCGTGAATGGGATGAGTGGTGAGTGGTAGTGGCACTTGTCACTGCCACTTGTCAACTTCCTATGGTCCCATGTGGACTCATATTAAAAACTAGTCTATTTGTCTTCAATTTTTACTCCAAATGTCTCCCAATTTCAATGACACTTGTCAATAATTCCTAAAGCCATTTATCTAAATTTTCATTGCCATTTGACAGTAAATTCTACTACCAATTAACAATTGTCTTGCCACTTGGCTTTTTTCTAGTCCAGAAATTACCCCAATTTTCAAAAATTTTCCTAAAATTCTCCAAAAATTCTTAATCAACAATTACACTCTCCAAATCAATTTCAATACCAATAAACCACAATTCTCAATAACAATCACATCTATTAACAATTATACCCGGAATGTCTATGAATGCATGTACAATTATTTTCATGTGCAAAAATCTCACTATTCACATGTATGTGTATGACACATTATGCATGAGCATGCAAAAATGCATTTATAAGCTCTCATTAATCACTCATATTTACTATTCTAACCTTCTCATAGGTAATGAGAAGTTACAAATACCGTTAACAGTAAACCTGTCGTAACACCTGTCTCTCATAGTGAGAGATAATCTTTGTTACAATACCCAAAGAATAAAGTGAAGAGAGAGATTATGAGGAATGTTCCGTATTCTAGTACGGTAGTAGCTGATATATGCTACGCTATGTACTAGATAGGACATTGCATTTACTTTTTGACTGTTTGGTCAATATTTGGTTAATCCAGTTATAGACTTTTGGAATACAGTCTAACGAGTATTGAGATACTTGAAGGAATCAAGGATTATATGTTGACATATAGAAAAGTCAACAGACTAAACCTCGTAGGGAATTCAGATTTAAAGTTAGCTATGTGTTCGGATGATCGAAAGTTAACTTAAGATTACAATTCAAGTTTGCAGATGGTACACAGTTGTAGAAGTGTGTCAAAGAGACACGGGTAACTTCCTCGACTAGGCACGCAGAGTGCATGCTAAGGGGTTGCTTCACAGACGGTTTAGCTCATAAATTTAATTTCTATGTGGTCTGTGGTCCATTCAGTGGCGAGACCCATTTGGTTTTACTGTGGTATTCTTCTTACAGTGTGTTTAATGACAACGAAGAATATCACAGGGTCATAGCAGTTAAAGATCAATTATTTGGTCATAAGGGTGTTGACATGGAAAAGTGACATTAAGGTTTGGAGCATTTAAGGACTGAGGAGCTGTGAGTCGATCCGTTAACTAAAGGACTTCACCCACTTGTGTTTGTAACACAAGTATACAATATGGGTGTTTTGATGTCGTTAGACACTGCCACTTAAGGGATCATTATGTTTGCTCCATGTACATTTGTACATTTTAAAGTATTATGATAGTATGATGGTTACTGATAAAGATGATCATCGTTTATCCTCAGTATTACGTGTCATCATACATTGTCATAATACGTATGAAAGTCTTAAGATTTGTGTCAATCTTAAGCATTTGAAGGTCATTTGGCATATATACAGATTGGCCTTGTGCCTATGTCATTTAGACGCATACAGTTTAACATAGATATTTATAAAGTTTGACATGACATAGGGGGATATAAGTTTTTAATCCCATAAAGGTTCTCTAATGTTGTTTAGCATTCAGTTGGAGAACATAAAAGTTTTCTCTAATGTTGTTTAGCATTCGGTGAGAAGAAAAAACAGGATTTCTCTAATGCAGTTTAGTATAAAGTTGGAGAAATCGAGACCTACAAACGAAGATGATACAATTGAGATCATAAAGGTATCATCGTAGTTTGCCACACTCCATTTTCCCATTCATGTTAGTGAGGTATTAGGTATTCGTGATTGTATTAGATCTGTGTCACACAGGACGCATGCATCTGATGCTTTTCGATACCGAAAGCCTTGCGAGAAAGAATGATGGACTTTCGTTATCTTTGGATCAAAGGTTTTGTTTTCAAAACTTAGTCGACTAATAAAGTAGCATGACTTAACCGAGTTTTAAAATTGTTTTTAAACTAGAGTCTACTGCAATTAATGCTTGTTCAAAGGGGAGATTGTAAGACATTTTTGTCTTTAGGGACAATTTTGTCCATGTCTCATAAAGTTGGACTAACATTAATTGCAATTTTGGTTTTTAAATAAATAATCGGTTAAGTTGTGCCATTTGATCCAGATAAAGAAAATAAAGTGGTCCAATAAATGATCTAGATTAATGGGTCAAAGTTCGGATGAAAAATGGGTCCCGATTAGTGTGGACCGGGTCCATATCAGCCTTGTGATAGGGAAGCCCGATATGGAAGCTATATAAAGGTTAAGGTCTCCTGCAGTTACTCAAGAATTCAATCACAAGCATAAGGATTCCTGACCTGTTAGGGAAGCTCGTGATTTGAGGAAACTATAGAAAGGGCTAGCCTGTGAGTCGGTGATCACTTTCCACTAAAGGTCCCGGGAGATTCGGAGATGTTTGGAGCTCGAAATCGGCATCGGAATCTGAGATAGAACCGAAATCTAGGTATTTTGCATTACCTTCGTTTTAATCCTTTCATGTAAATCCAGGATATGTAATAAGGCTCCCATTACGTATAACAAGAGAAAGTCGTAGAAGATTATTCCACTAGGATTTTTCCGTATACGACATTAATACCCATTTGCCTTGTAGTTGATTTCAATCCTAAATACCACAAGCATCATCCAAAAGAGTTTATATCACGAGAAGAGGGCTATAAAATGTTATTAGACCATAACATTAGCGTAAGCAGGACAAGATTTAATTAGAAAATCAAGATGATGATATTTTGTTATCTTCTTATAACTCACAAAATACTATTAACACCCAAGCGACATATGATTGTTGTAAGAACGTTACATTCGACCAAACTCTTCTTTTTTTTAATATATAGAAAAATTCTAAAATGGAGAAGATATAATTGTTGAAATAAGGAAACAATCCAGCATTTGTTTTTAGGATCAGAATAGGAGAGATTAGCTCCACTCACCACGTCCTAGAATTAAGCAACA
>JAOSBM010000007.1:15386338-15396621 GCA_027568955.1 Erythroxylum tenue
GCAGTATTTGTATAAATTATACCCATCATTGTATGATTAAATACAGAGAAATATACAGAAAAGATACCAAGTTAACAATAATTGTTGAAAAGACTGAATTAAATCTTAATAAATTTAAGAAAATAAATATTGATATTATTAAAATATAAATTATCAAATATGAGTGTAAAAATATAGTCAAATATACATCTATCAGATATCCTAAACAAAGTCTAGACAAAAAAAATTTTAAGAGTTCGTGTTAAAATTAAATACTTAAGTTTTACTTCGACTCATTAAAATAAAGTAAAAGTTTTTTAAAAATATTTTTTTAGAATTTTGGTTAAAATTAAATATTTATGTTTTATTATATAAACTAAAAAAATTATTGAAATAAGTATTTATGCATTTAGGTTGAAATTAAATATTCAAACTTTATCAAGATTTATTTATTTATACTAAACCATTCAAATTAATTTTTTGAAATACATTTAAATAAATGTTTGTAAACATTAGAAGATATGTTTGTTTAAAATATCCTTTATCATAAAGGTAAATTAGAAAATTTTAAAAAATTACAAAACTACCTTTAGAAATTCTATGAATAGAGTCGTTGTAACAAGGATGAGCAGCAAAAAGAAAAGATTCCAAGAAGAGAAGTAAAAAGAAAAATGTAGTCTCTCCTACGCCTTGCTGAGCCTTCAAAAATCAAATCAAGTTCACGGAGTAAGTAGATCCAAGTCGTAAAGGGCATTGTCTTTAACAATTTGATTATTAATTAGAGAATCAAGTTCTTCTCCTACTTTCTTTCAAATCTTGCATTTCAATTTTCTTGCATATTTTATGCATGAAATATGTTTGTATGATTGTCAATTAGTGATAAAACTTAACTGCATGTTTTCTTGCATATTTTCTTGCATATTTTATGCATGAAAATAAAAATTGAAACTTAATATTTGGAAGTGATTTGTTTGTCATCATTTTAGATCGTCTTTGTTCTTGCATACTCCATAGTTAATCGATAGATTATAAATTTTGTGACATAATTAATTAAAAATAATGTTTATCTTACATATTTTAGGTTAATTATCTTGACGTTTTAATATTAAAGATAAAATCCTTATACACATTGAGAAGAGTTCTCAAAGTCACTAAAGTTGTATGTCTATTATGCCCCTGTTTGGAAACCTTCGAATTGAATTCATTAACGAATTAAATTCAATTACATTAATGAGGTTGAATTGAATTCAATTTACGCAGTTTAGAACAATTACAGTAATATTAGAATTGAATTAAATTACACTATTTGGAACAAATCTAATAATATTAGAATTGAATTCAATTATTTCATATGACACATTTACCCCTAACTAAAAAATAATGTTATTAACTAATAAACATTCACACTTACATAGAGCAACTTATAAACATCAATTTCATTATAAGTAAGATCATCAAAAAAGTTTATTATTAAAATGAAAGGAAAAAAATTGGGGATAATAAGTTGAGTTGAATGCTTATAATAATTCTTACTTAATTTTTTTTTAAATTACATTAAAATAATATTATTTAATTTTAAAATTATAAATTAAAAAATAAAATATACTAATTTTTGAATTTTTAAATTAATTATAAAATATCTTTATTTTATATTTTATAAAAATCTATTTAAAAAAGATATAAAATTAGAGAAATATGTCGGCATTAACTTCTAAATCAATGGATTTCTTTCTTAATGAAGGGTTGCGAACTTGCGATACTCATCTTCAACAACAATAGCTTCTCTCTTCTTCTTCTTCTTCTCTGGCCTCCCAGTCTCCTTGTCCACGGAGGTACGATGTCTTCATAAGCTTCAGAAGTGAAGCACTCGTCGCAGTTTCAACAGTCATCTTTATGATGCTTTGTGCCGAAAGGGTCTCCTAACCTTCATTGACGATGATGAACTCCAAAGAGGAGAAGAAATTGCTCCGTCTGCTGTGAAGAGTGCGTGGGTATTATTGGGTTTCAACGTTAAACAGAAGAGCAACAGATTTTGGAGTTGAATTCACGTCGATTAGGCCATGAATTGAATTTACAAAGAGAGCGGGGGTTTAACCCACACGTGAATTCAATTCGTGGCCATTTTGTTGTTCCAAACAAGTGAATTGAATTCAATCACACGGCGTTCCAAACATGCTGTATGTGAATTTGCTATAAATCCTTGTAAAAAATTTGATGACAAAGTTTAAAACATAAGTCAAATTTCATGTAGAAGACGAAATATAATGACATTTTAAGTTGACTAATGTTATAAACTTTAATGACAATATGTAACATAAATGCCAATATCATGATAGCACAATGCAAAACTTTATATATAACAGTGTTAAAAGGTTTAATACCTTTATAAAATTATTTAATTTAATTAACATATTAAAATCATAAATATCGACTACAATTAAAGGCATTTGTTATAGTATGATACTAGTTATCAATAGAAGAAGATTATTGCATAATTTTTCTTGTCAATACATGATATCATAGAGATCATATATATATTTAATTCATGCTTTTGAGTATTTTATACTGAATTTGGATTCGACATTATTATAATGTTTAAGATATGATAAGAAATAGTTTGTTGAGTAAAAGTAATCGATCCAAGTTTATACAGATAGTTTGTATATGTTAGATTAAAAGAAGAACTGTGCTTCACATAAGTGATAAGAATAGAAAGTTAAATAGTCGAGACTATCCTTTTATTCCATGTTCACTAAATATAATGAGAATCGTAAAATTATGTACAAAGACATATGTATCGTTTTAATTGTGAATCATATAAAACTTATGAAATTTATTGGTTGAAAGGTGACCAAATCAACCTTTAGTGTAAGAATAATTATGGTATTAAATTATTAAATTCTTCATACATGTCATGTTGGATGTAATAACAATTCATAAAAGAACGAATACTTATATTTCATTAAATTTGCTTATGACTTTATACGATAGAATCATGTGTATTAAATGAAATATTGGTTTAAAATTTCAAAAAGTTCAAAATGTTTAAATCTGAGTATAAATTAAGCATTTAGAATGTTGAAGCACTTTGATGAGATCCATAGGCTAAGTTTTAAAATTTTTGATTAAATTAAGCATTGAGAATGTTGAACCACTTCGATGAGATCAATATCATAAGACTTAAAATTTTGGGTTATCTATAGTAAATAAGATTCTATAGTAAGTACCTCCACAACTAAATTCCATAATAGTATATATATTTTTTAAGGAGATAATTAGACAAAAAAGGTAGAATTTGCCCTAAAATTCTGCAAAATATCTAAGTTAACCGTTGTCATTATCTATGGTATCAATTCAACCCCCAACATTTATAAAATGGGTCAACTTCTTCCAAAAAGAGTAACTTTTTTAGTTTTCCATTAATTGGGCTTAACGTCTCCATTATTTGAGAACACGTGGCCAACTAATGTGCTAACCTAGTAACTGGCACGTCCTTCTCTCCCATTCTATACAAAACCTTTTTTTGTTTCTCTATCATTGATATTTATTAACTAATTGACTCTATTTTCAAACCAAAATGTTACTTTCTTTGAGGGCTTGATGTCGATTCAGCATTCGACTTACCTATATAATTTTAAGCCACTAGAAACAAAAGACAAAAATAACATAAAAAGGAGAAAAGAAAAGCATAATGAGGACCAAGAGGAAGTTTATAGCTACTCACTTAACTTTAAAAGTAGGACTAATGGATTTATCATATTAGCCATGTATCAAAGAAGTGTAGATTCCTCTATAACTTCACCTGAGTTTCTCTCTAAGGAATAATCAGTTTAAGCTATAATCAAGTGGTAACATAATTAAGACTTTAAATATTTGAATTTATACCCAAAGAAACATATAGAATCAAAAATAGAAAAAAAAAACCCATGAGAAAAGAAGGAGAGTGAACTGAACCAAGATTCAGAAAGGTCTCATTTGGTATCTAGTTTGAACCTTGAGATGGTGTTTGAAGCATCTATGATATTTGGAAGAACTAAAACATACAAAGAAGCAACCCATTACACACACAGTAGGGACTATCATCTCCTTTTATTAATAGATCAATTTTCAGGTTACGTAACATATCCAATATTGAGAGAGATTCGATTAATGGAAGAGGTCAATTATTGAAGAGAAAAAGTATAATCGAGGGGTGTTAGAGAGATAAGGACATAGAGGGGAAAATGGTCATAAGATTATTGCGTTTATGTTTCTTCCCTAGAAGGCTTCATAGAGATTGTGGAGTGTGGAGAAAGAAGAAGATACATTTTCACTTTTTTAAAAAATAGATAGTAGTTTTACTTTTTAAAAGTTAAAAATAAAAATTTCTAAATTAAATAATAAATGACATATTTTGTTGACAGCATTCCATTACAAATGAGTACTTGTTAGTAAATCCATCTTTATTCATGCTCCAATCAAACTCCCTTGGATGGCCCAAAAAAAAGTGACATGCACTAATAGGTATAACATCACAAAGCACCTTATCGTGATACTTTCCAATAGATAAATGAATAAGTGCTTGGTGTTTTACCTTTATCTCGCCTCTATCATCTAACCATTGCAACTTGTAGGGATGAGGATGTCGCATAGTAGGTAGTGATGACCTAGTCATAAGATGCTCACTAACACAGTTAGTACAACTATCTCTATCAATAATCACTAGGCATACCTTATTCTTAACAAAACATCTCGTATGGAAGATGTTAGTGCGTTGCTCATCACTTGGCTCAAGTGAGATTTGTGTATTCAAGGCTTGAACTACCACTAATGCTTTATTAGACCCTTCAGCCTAGAATTCATAGTCCCCCTCAATACCTCCTTCCTCGTCGCTTTAAGTTAATTCAAGCATATCATCACACTCATGATCACTAATGTAAGTCTCATCTACAACATATACACCTTTTAATAATGTAATCTAATCCTAAAATCTAAGGCCAAAACAAATCGCAGAAATTCAAATGTAACGAAACCAAAATAAGAATACAATTCAATCAAGCAAATCAATTCAAGAATCAATCATGAAAATATTAACAATTTAGCAATTTCAATGCACACTCACGAATCAACCTAGGAACTACCAATTGAGAGAAATAGAATTTTATGTATCTTTAACTCTAACCTAATCGATTATGAATTACTGGATTATTGGTTCTAGACGATTTTAGGGTTGATTACTCTCTCTCGAGCTTAACTATTAGCCTTAATTTATAAACCTTAATCAGATTATGGAAGTTGCAATTTCTCAATTAACAACCTATCTAAAACCCTAATTAGATCTGAAGTTATCTAATAAACTATCATAAACTATTGCAAGATCTCTCTTTGCATAATTTACCGATTTGATTTAACTTTTATTTTATTAAATCACCTAACTCTTGTTAGCCCAATTTAATTATTTTTCACTTGATTCACTCTCTCAGTTTATCACCGAATTATGCAATTGCATAAATTAAATCACAATAAACCAATAAAACACAAACAATCAAATTTCATTAAATCAAAGATAAAATCCCGAAGGTGAGTCTAGAAACAACATCAACTATTATTCCAATTCTATACAATAATAAAATTGAAAATAACAGGAAATACGAATTTGAATGGACAACAGGAGGCAGCGACGTCAGGAAACTCCTGATCCGGGAAGTACGTCAAGTCGGCTTCTTCTCCACTTCTTTTTTCTTTCTTCTCTTTCTCTATCTCTCGACAATTGTCTCTAGGGTTTCTATGAAAAGTAGCAAAAGCTTCCTCCTCTTCTTTGTCTTATTCTTTAAATACCTTTTGTGTTTTGAGCAGCCCTAGGGTTTTTTCAGGGTCCAAAAATCTGAAAATGCCTCAAAACTTGACGTTTTTAAGTGTTTGCGAGTCTGCCCGATATAGGCCACAGTCTTGGGTCACATCCGAGCCTTCTGTCACGATCGTGGGCCATGTCTTGCCACGGCCGTGGGCTAACTACACTGCATATGTCATGATTGTGGCCTATTGTGCCACGATCGTGGGCCGTTATTTTGATCCAAGTGTTTCTGAAACTTCTCTATTCTTTGATGTTGACCCTGAAATACTAACAAACACATCAAGGTACCTCAAAAACATAATAATAAACTTAAAGACTTGTATTAACCCATAAAACACTTAAAACATAAATAATTCACAAACTAACACAATTCTAACCTAAACACATACTAAACGATTGAATTAACCATTAAATACATATCAAACTAAGCCTTAAAGCACGATACAATTCACACTTATCAAACTCATTAATTTTTTTAATCTGATCTCTCAACTCCGTCATTTGTTTTACCAGCGCCATCAACAAGTCATTGTTGTTGGGCTCTAAGGCATCCTTGTTGGCCCGTGCTAAATTAACCTCAAGATTAACCTCCGTAGTGTCTAACCTAGAGCAACTCTCAACCCAAGTGTTTGACTCTTCAATAGGCTTTTACAACCGGATGTAAAATAAAAACTCAGCCTTTTACCACTCCTTCCTTATTATTTCTTGAGTGCAATGAATAATAAATGCTAATTCTCAAGCAAAGTAGCACAAAGAAAACAACTTAGGAGGTTAAAGAATAAGAATGGCTCAAGTATAATTTGAAACAATAATCTAGAACAAGAAAATAGATTAGAATATGTCACAAATTGGCATAATTTTAGATAGGGGTATTTTGGTAATTTTTTAGGAGTAAAAATATGCAATATGGATGTTAATCAAAAGATCTCGTTGAGTACTATCAAATTGATATATAGAACGTTCTCAAATTCCTCACAATTAGAAAGATATGGCAATTTTAAACTATGAGACCCAAAAAGGAAACAATTTCTAATGCAAATAAGATTGACTAAAAGTAGTCAATTTTAGCAATATTGACCTTCCTACCAATATGGAAATAATAGAAATAGGCAAGTAAGACTTCTTTCTTTGGAAGTAAAGTACCTTCCAAATCGGTAATTCCATTCACAATTAGGAAACTTGGTTTCCAAAAACAACAACTTCAAAAAAGGAAAATTTCCAAGAACATAACTTTTTTTTTCTTTTTTTCTTTTTTGTTCATTTTTTTAAGCAAAGGAGGTGGAAGATACCTAAAGAAAATTGTCATGCAATTAAATTTGGAAGAAAATTGGAAACATTTAAAGACGAAATTCTTGACACAAAAAATTCAACTAAGAAATAATTCAAAATTGATTAAGAACTCCAATAATGCAAATTCAAGAAAAACGAAATTATTCACATAACATGGATCAAGATAACATAAGCTCTAACACCAAATTGATATGAAATTGTGAACTATAAAAAAAGCTTACCCAAGACTTTTCTTGATCCACCACTTGATCTTCAACCAAGAAGAAGGTTTGAACAAGCAGAGAAGAATAAAGTTTGTTTCAAGACATTTGTAACCCAATCCTGAAGAACATTTATAACTCAATTCAAGCAAATTATGAATTGAACGACAAAAGATTGAAAGAAGAACAACAAATAAAGACAACATTAATTGATGAAACAAAATCAATTATATAAGTCGCATACAAAGCATAAAAATCGTGTAATGCATTCTAATTATTCAACAAGACTAATAATAAGGATAAATCTCACAAAATAATGTCATAAAATTGTGTCCCCTAGTGATAGTTGAACCTCCCTATATATTAGAGAGGTTTTGACCAAATATTAAGGAAAAGGAATTACCTTAAACCTATAATTACTTAACCTACTAGGAAACTAACCTCTAGGAAACAAGACCTACTAGGAAACTAACTTTTAAGAAACAAGATCTACTAGGAAACTAATCAATAGGAAACAAGACCTACTAGGAAACTAACTTTTAAGAAACAAGAGATCTTATAGGATTTGGTTAATTGTCCCTTACAAAGAAGGAAAACTACTAATAGCAAATTTAGCCATGGACCTTATTTTTCTAGTTGAGTTGGCCCAACTTCTTCAAGACTTATTAAGTGAACTTGCTTGGACTCCTTAATTGAAGCAATTTGGACTTGAGCTTGAGAATGGGCTTCTTTAATTAAATTATTCAAAGGCCTTTGCACCTTTTTGATCCTAGCCTTTGTCATAGGCCAAACAATATCCACAAGTGGATCTCTATTGAAAGTTGACGGTGGAATTTGAGTTGAAGATCTCGAAATGTTATCTTGAACACTCGAACCATCGACCCCAACTTGAGATGCCACATCACTAGCCCCTTGATCCATATCAAATTGACTCATAAATTAAAATATAGAGATATTTAAACAAACATTTGGATACTTATTAGAGAATAAGTTTATTGAACCTACCCGATTATGATGAGCTCAAATGGAGTATTACTTATATGTCTATTAATTTCTCATTAGAAAGTTGTATAATTAATCCTTATACTTAAGATTAACAAAGTATTTCATATGATAATTACTTTGTTTTGATGCTACTTATCACTTATTCTATTTAGGGTAATTTAATTTGTAGTACATAGATATAGTATGAACCATACAAAGATAGATAAGTAAATCAATAGAAGATTCATCACTCTAAAGTAATTACAGAGAATGTTCCAATATTCTTGATTAATAGTGATTTAAGGAATTCTCTAACCAAACGAGTTGGGATTTAAAAGGGTGTTTTCAAATATCAATTATTAATTAGCAAGACCGAATATGATTAGATTTAAAAGAGTAGACAATAATTTTATACTCTATGTCTTATTGGAATATTGAATATTGAAATGGTTAAATTACATATTATAACTATGTATAGATAAGTTGAGTCAGATTATTTCAACATTTCTAATATTTGGGTGCTCATGACATATTGTTAGACGTCTATCTTGGTTGATAATTATAAATTATTTAATTAGAGAATTAAAGATAAATTAAAAATTAATTTATCTAATTCTAACTATGAATTATAATTATAATTTATAATCATTGCCAACATATTAGGAACCTAATGGATTTCACATAAAAACATTTTAAAAGAGAAAATTTAATTTAAAATAAGTTAGACTTCTTTAAGGAAGTAGTTTGTTTGCATGGTATGCTAAGAAGCATAGTTTCTAATCGTGATGCAAATTTGTTGACTTATTTTTGGAGGACATTAGGGGTAAGTTAGGGACCAAATTTCTCGTTTCAACTACTTGTCATCCACAATTAGACGGGCAAATCGAGGTAGTAAATCGAACCGTATCTACTTTGTTAATTCTATTATTCAAAAGAACTTAAAGCAATAAGAAGAGCGCTTACTGCACGATGAGTTTGCTTACAATCGACGTGTGCATTCTAGTACTAATTTTTATGAAGTTTGAGGAATTTCAAAATTCAAATATAATATTTTTTTAAATAAAATTAATAATTATTATAATTAGAGTTAAACTTTATTATAATTAGAAATTTTAATTTTAGTAAGAAAAAAATTGTATTGTCTTTTACTATAAATAGAAAGAAGACAAAAGAGCTAGCAATATTGTTTTTTCTTATCAAAATATTTGAATTCTTTTTCTATATTTTGTAGATATGGTTAGAACTTTAGAGGTTGGATACATGAATAATTTGTAGGTAGTTGTTCAAAATTTTTTATAGGAATCCGAATAAGGTATGTTACAATCAATTTATTAATGATTTATTCACTTAAAGAGACTTGAATGAAAATTTATAAAATCATTTTTTATTGCAGTTATAATTTGATCACGATTAATCTTCCATCAGTCTTCTTTTAGGCTCTGTTTGATTGAAAGGTTAGGAATGGAAGGGGATAGAACACAATACACTTCCATCGTTTGTTTGAGAGTTTCATAATGGAATGAAATGGGATAGAAGCGGAGGGTTTCATGTTATCT
Source organism: Erythroxylum tenue (assembly GCA_027568955.1). Taxonomy (NCBI): domain Eukaryota; kingdom Viridiplantae; phylum Streptophyta; class Magnoliopsida; order Malpighiales; family Erythroxylaceae; genus Erythroxylum; species Erythroxylum tenue. The sequence goes on from JAOSBM010000007.1 coordinate 15,396,181, forward strand.
TCCATTCCATCCTAAACCCTATCCTAAAGAGTGAAAATAAGAAACCTCCGATTCAGAGGGTTTAGGATGGAACGTAAACTAATAAAAACATACCTAATTATTATATTAAATACCTTATATACCCTCAATAATTTTTCTTAATACCAACTCTGAACAAATCATAATATTATTATATTAAATAGAATATAGTAATATTTAATATAATAATATTTATTAAATAATTAATAATAATATTTTATATTATTAATAATAAATGATATATATTTAATAATGAAATAAAATTTTATATTTAAAAAATATTTATTTATTTATTTACTTATTTATATATAAATATATACAAACAATTAAATAATATTTTTATATATTTTTATTTTTCATTAATAAAAAATATATTAAAAATTATTCTTATTTGTATATTTTTCTATATAAATAAAAATATAA
>JAOSBM010000007.1:15400377-15415786 GCA_027568955.1 Erythroxylum tenue
AGGCGATCCCAAGTCCCAAAATCTTGGATCGCTCGGCCTCGACACCGCTCGGCCAGGTTGCCAAGACGATCTTGGAATCAGGCGATCCCAAGTCCCAAAATCTTGGATCGCTCGGCCTCGACACCGCTCGGCCAGGTTTCCAAGACGATCTTAGAACTAGGCGATCCCAAGTCCCAAAATCTCGGATCGCTCGGCCTCAATATCGATCGGCCAGCTTGCCAAGACAAGATCCTTGGAACCCTCGGCCTCAGCATCGGTCGACCGTATCATTATTCGGCCAGGTTGCCAAGACGAGATTCTTGAAACCCTCGGCTTCGGCATCGGTCGACCTCAACATCGCTCGGCCAGGGTGCCAAGACAAAATCCTTAGAACCCTCGGCCTCAACATCCGTCGACCTCGTCATCGTTCGACCAGAATGCCAAAAATAGATCTGGGAACCAGGCGATACCAAGAGCCAGAATCTCGGATCGCCATCATATGACCGGTCGACATATATCGAACACGCAACCTTCTGATCTGGAGTCAGACGCGCTACCATACGCGCTAGTTTGCTACATACTATTCGACAATCTCTTACATAAAGCTAATAACGGTCTAAAGCTTCATTTACAGAATTAACAAGGCGGCGAAGGGTGAAACTAAAGCTTTTATTCCCTTGAATTTTTCTGGTCACAAGCTTGACCAGCTAAGCTATGAAAAATTTTACAAAGAAGGAGAAGAGCTAGCTACTGGATCCGCAGGAGGGGAGGCCGGCAAAACAGGATCGGGATTATCTGGAGCAATCGGAGAGGCATTCCCTTGAGTTCGCCACTCTTCCTCATCCGAACTAAGGTCCAACATCTCATTCGGCAATGCCTCTCGTTCTTTCTCTACTATCTCTTTCATCTCCTCAAGAGAAAGGCTAAGCTCGAAAGCAAGTATTGGCTCGGCATAATCCTTAAAGGAAGGACCATCCGAACCGTCAACAGTGCAGACGCTATGGCAGCTCTTAAGAATGGAAAGAGCTAAATCCGCAGCGAATTCCAAGCACTCCTCATTTAAGTGTCACTCTTTCCATTGCTTGATTGCCTCAATCCTCTCCTTTCTGATTGAGCTTCGCAGCTCCAACAATTCCTTCTCGACCCTCAATTTCTCTATCCCTGCTCGTTGGCAGTCGTGGATGGCCTCCGCACGGAGCTCCCTTTCTAGTTTGGCCGCAGAGTTGGCTTGGAGGACTTGTTCCCTCATGTCCTCACACTCTTTAGCCACTCTGCTTTTCTCCTCTTCCCTCGAGGTGAGCTGAGCCCTCAAAACGCTCCCATCTTCCTCCCAAAGTTTCTTCTCCTCCTCCAAAGAAGAAAGTTGAGCTCGCGCAAAGTCTCTCTCTTCCTTTACCTCCGAGAGCTCGCCCCTTAAAGTTTTCACCTGGTCAAGAAGAGCGTGAATTTCCCGCTCCATCTACCCGGTCACTTCATCGAGCTCCTAGAGACGTCGATGCACCGCAGAAGCAAACGGCAGATCCCTTGCACAATTACGGACGAGACGAGACGACAGCTCCTGATTTTCAACGAATCAATAAGTTTCTCGTCCATAGGGGGAACGACCTTCTGAGCAATGTAGAGAGCCACATCGATGTCCTCGAGTGACGCAGTCTTATCCAGACTGATCGCTGGCTCCCACTTCTTTCCTTTTCCCTTGCTCAATTGGGCAACACGCTCCTCCCCTTTCTTCTTTTCCTTGCCTGGGTCTGATGGGCAAGGCGCCTCATCCGGCTGGCAAGACGACCGCTTAAGACTCTTAGAGGTCTTTTTCCTTTTCAGCGGCGGCTCCTCTTCTTCCGACACTGCTCGGTCCTCAATCTCCTGTTGGACAGGAACTTGAGCAGGCTCGTCAGGACGGTACGCTGGGAGGGCCAGCAAAGTGGTAGATTGGTCAGGCACCGTCGGTTGAACGACGTTTGTGCTAACCTCCGCCTCCTTGACTTGCTCCAGAAGATGAGGCCCCTTGCGCTGGCCTCTAGAAGACGAGGCGAATTCCTTGATTTTCACCATGGCTGCACAATTATAAAAACATGTTAGAAACTGAAACCAATACTTATGAGATAGCAAGAAATTAAACTACGCGGAGTCCACCAGGAGCGGCAGTTTCTCCTTCTAGCCCGCTGATTCGAGGTAGAGGACTAATCAGAAATGCATCGATCGATGCCCCACCACGATACTCCCGCATAAGACTGTCGAAATCGTACCGACCGAACGCCTTGATTCGGTCAATCACCTTCAACTCCTCCCTAGAAAGGGACACGGTTGACATGCCATTCCATCGCTCGGCCAGAGGATATCTCCATTGCCTGGACTCGAAGGAAGATCCCGGAGGTCTTACAAAGAAGTATTTTGTCTTCCAAGCTTGGATCTTGGAAGATGTTCCAGCCGGGCGATAACGTGCATCTCTATATTGAAGATGGGGGATCCCGGCCTCGGTACTTGAGCTCTGGTTCATCCTCAAAAAATGGCGCAGGACACCGACCGATGGAGGACATCCGAACTGATGGCATAGCAGGGCCAAACCGTTAATAAATCTCTAGCCGTTCGGAGGAAGTTGGCTTGGTCTCAGCTGGTAGGCACCACATACCTCATCGATGAGCGGGGCATATGGAAGCTTCATACCGCTGACCGAGAAAAAGCTGTCAGAAACAGCAAAATATCCCCCCGAATTGCTATGGATCCGCTCGCTCTTGGAAGCCAGCTTGGGTCCTCAGGATGTAGGGATATTATTCTTTATGACCGATTGGTTCAATTCCCTCTCGGTCATCGTAGATGGGTCAGCCGGCGGTTTTTCAACAACTTGCCCATCCTTCCGGGAACTTGTCCCAATTTCTTCATTTCCCTTTGCCTCCGGCGCTTCATTGCCGCTGACCTTTGGCGTCTCTACTATTTCCGCCCTCACCTCTAATGGCCCAACAATTTGTAGAGCCCTCTCCGCGACATCCCTAAATCTAGATTCATCTCTGGGGCTAGTCGACGACATGTTATATAAAAGAAAACTTACAAGACGGAAAAAGAAGGAACGTACCTAGTTTAGTGACTGAAGCTAAGGATGAAGACGATGAAAAACAAATAATTCCGGTGACTGTAAACAAAAATACAAAGAGTAAAGAAAGCAGAGATCGGAAAATCGAATACGCAGGGAGCGGAGAAAGGTGTTGATTCTGGACATTTATAGCAAAAATCTGAACGAGCGCACCAATTAGCGTTGGACGCGTGGCGAAATCCTATCCGAAGAAGGACGCATGGATCCATCTGAGCTGTGGAGAATATTAGGGTTACTAGAGACCCGAAGCGGCGTGACAATCGAAAGGACACGCATGACAGCGTATGACAACGCGACAATTAAAAAGACGCATCACTTCAAATTTTGAACGGCGCTCAGAAGATACGTATTGTCAAGTAATAATTATACCTAGCGTTACGACTAGATGTTGATGTCCGATCGACCACCCTGCTTTAAACCTGAGCGAATCGATCGCCCAACTATAGCACGAGTCAACTGATCGTCCTATCTCAGCCCGAACTATAGCGCGCCAGGTATAAAAACCCGATCGATTTTCTGTCATAGCAGGAGCAATTGCGCATAGGACATCGGTCTTCGATCGACCAGCACGGGATGCCATGAAGACGAGCCGTATAATATTAAGATACTCCTTCGACCCTTCTCTACGATTAGACTCGAAGAGTTGGGGGGCTTATGGTTAAGTCGGCAGGCCCGGGCCCAGGCCCAGGTCCAAGCGTCAGAGGCCCAGTTGTAGGTGACAACCCCCATGCATACATGAAGACCTACGTAAAAACCTAAACCTAGCAACCGTCCCTTATATAAGGTATTATTTCGCCATAATAGAGGTACGAGATTCATACACTGCTTCTCTCTGCTTTCAGCTGCCCAATACCTTCACCAAAAACCTAACTTAAGCGTCGGAGGGGCCCTGCTAGCAACCAACCTCCGGCACGCCTTTGTTGTTTTGCAGGTATTCTCGACGTCGAGCTTACCGAGACGATGGATCCAAGCAATAACATCCAACCTCCACAGAATCAGGCTGAACCATGTAGAAAAAGGAGGAATTTCCAAAAGCGATAATATATCCTATGTAGAAGAACCTTCTTACCTGGTTAAATTCAGCAAACAAGTAAAACAGTACAAACGAGAAGTAATGTGTATGCTTGTTGGGATATTGCAGTTGATTAGCAATAGCATTTAAGAAAAGGTAACAGCCCTCGGTGCTGAGACTGAGAGTGAGAGTCTTGTAAATATCCACAGCAGCATCCGCTAGCAGTACATTCAAGTGTGTAGTCGATTGTGAATGAGGCATTCCGGCTTGCATCTGCTGGATGGCCAGTCGACGGGGAAAGAAGCAGAAAATGGAATAGAGTAAAAGCAAATGGATCAAGGGAGAAGAAAAGAAATATTTTATATTTTAATAAAATAATTAATAATTAGTTAGATAAATAGTGGACACATGGCATGGCCGATGGATAGGCTAATATTTTTGTTATTAGCTCAGTGAGGCTGATGAATTGGGTAGTAGACTAATATTTTTGTTAATCAACATTAATTCAATTTCGTATTACCAGATGGATATTGAAACACTGATTACAGCTGGACTAAGCAAGAAAATCAGGAAAAAAAAGAAGAAGAAGTGAAAGCTGTGAACTGAAGCCTAACTGGGACAAAGGCCTATGGCTCCATCTCCACTGTGAAACGGAATGAATTCTACCTACAAAAGCCATAGAAACCATTCCAAGGACGTTGACATCTTATTGTTGATGTTCTGCTTCCTTCTGCCATTGCATTGCATTATTAGCCCCGTCCCTGGTAAGTTTGTTTCTGTTTCTTTTGGGTCGCTGTCGTAGGCCAAGATCGAATCTTTCCTTTTTAATTCAATAATTTCCACGAGTTTTTTTTGCTCAAATAAACCAAAGGGTAGGTACTCCTATACTATATAAGCTCGCCTCTCTCCATTTCTTCAAGTAATATTTGGTTTGCTAGTACTACACCACACTTAAAAACTACTAAGACTCCTGCCAAACGTCTTCCACTCTTGGAACATGCAGTCATGAACTCATCGAGAAAGCAACCTGCAGCTTTTGGCGATTTCATTATTGGTTAAGCTTAATCATCGTCAGAAAGAATCCAACGTGTTCACATGAGAGAGTTATCAGAAAAAGAGCAAAGAAAACAAAACCGCAGAAAGGGTGGTTTGCTTGGAAATATGTAGTGTAGAAGTAGCAGTAGTAGTAATGTCAACATAGCTGGCTAGTGGGGGATAACAACCCCACAGCTTTCAATCTCTTCTTATTCACCGCTTTTCCTCATTGTCTGCATTATACACTTTTTATATCTCAATTTTCAAGTATTATTATTATCCGTATTTGTTCTTTTCCTTTTCTCTTTCGGTATTTGGACATGGCTTTCTACTGTTATGTAGGTGATTAGATGACCTTGTATTGCATGCTCTGTTTTTGTGGTGTGGTTGTGAAACAGTTTTAATTTGTTACAGCCAAGATGCTCTGTCTGTGCAATTCCAACTTGCAGTAGCAGACAACAATTACAGTACTGTACTACGTTACTGCCCACACAAAAATTTTACTTAATCGTAACGCTCTGCTTCATCATTAACACCGTCATCATGATCACCGTCGTCGTCATCATCTCATCTTGAGACTCCAAAATCCCGAATTTTGTTGTTCTGTAATAAAGGTTTATTCTTATTCACTTGGAAACATCAAACTACAAGAAAAGATTGGAGGGTTCAAGGAATTCGTTTCAACAGTTTAATTACTTGGGTTTCTTTTGGTGGGTATAGATACACAAAATATATGTCGGTTAGACTGATGAGTTATGGCTTTTGGAGTGGTTTTGTTCAAGGTGGAAGGAATGCTGTAATAGGAATATTGTTGTCGGCGTGAGGTCACTTTCTGTCGGCATTGTCTGTATCCAACGATGATTCCCGAATTTATTTATTATAAAGTACAACCAGGAGATTGATTGATTCATTAATTCACTAATTAGCAGCGGTTGTTTGCAGCTCTGAAAGCTGTGTCCCTCGTTTCTTCATTTCTAATCTGGACCTCAAAGGCTTATCTCTTCGGCACTTCTGGGTTTTAGTTAGTTTTCCTTGATTTGTCATTGCGGGGTGTGTATTAAAGCTTTAGGTGAGAGTTAAAGAGGGATAAGGGATTTGAACTCAATGTTGGAATGTGGGTAAATATTGATTTGATCGATCTTGGTACTGGGAAACCGACTCAATTAGCCGTTGGCAGATGGAGCTGAGGTTTCTTAGGACTTGGCTTCATCTTTCCGCAACGACAGCTAGTACAGGTTTGAAGACTTCAGATTCTTTTTGTTCTTTTGTTTCTGAATTCAAGGACGTTGTCAGTATTCCGGCGGTTTTTGTTGGATTCGCCTGTTTCATCTGTGAATTTGATGTCTCTTCTTTTGGTTTGTTGGCATTTCGCGATTATTTCTGATGGAAAATGCTTTACAGTGGGAGTTTCTCTGCAGCATTATTCAATCATCTTAAATCATGTTCTCGTTTGTGGTTGAATCATTTTAAACCTCCATTACGGAGCACCTATGTTACTAGAACATTATCCGCTCCTGTACCAATATAGTCACTTCTAAACTTCTGATTTGCCTTGAAACTAACGTTTCTTGCTTTTTTATGTCCTTTTCTTTCTCTTCTTCGCAAGTTTTTCTCCACTTATGCTTTCTGTGCTTATTGGTGTACTTTTGCTACAGGCTCAATGTACATTATCTTATACTGCACAAATAAATTTCCACATAGCTGAAGTATTTGCTTTACCAAATGTCAAGGGCTCTTGCAGCCGTATTAGGAGGTGCTGCAGGACTCGTGGCATTGGTGGGGATGATTGTTATTTTATGGCTTTGCCTACGTCGCAAAAACAGCATTTCAAGAACTTCTGAGACAGGATCTTCTGATCCATCTATTCAAGGTATCAATTACAAGGAATAAATTTCGGGTGGGTAAGCAAGGAAGAAAGTGCAAAGATTAATTAGCTTATGATTTTCTCTGATGATGTGCAGCAAGAAGACATGCTGAGGTCGAGTTATCATTACGGGAGGCAAGGCGCTTTGAGATGGAAGAATTGTCTCTAGCCACAAAGAACTTTAGCGACAAAAATCTGATCGGGATAGGAAAATTTGGGGAGGTATATAAGGGCTTACTTAATGATGGCATGCTTGTAGCCATCAAAAAGCGACCTGGAGCACCAAGTCAGGAATTTGTTGATGAGGTGAATATGAGTTCTACATAACTAAAAAATGCTTGAATAGGATAAAATGTTTACATCTGAATTGTTTGACAGTGCATGCAAAAGTCTCATTTTCTTTCAAAAAATCAAAAAAGGAAAAACAATATTAAAAGGAAGGGTAGCTCGGATTCTTGCACAAGGAGTATGAGCCTGCATTCAAGCTTCCTTGTTTCTTGTATACACTTGCTCTACTGTTCCACTGGTGATGGTTTGACTTGGTGTTTGTGAACTATACTTGTTAGGTACGCTACCTCTCCCCCATTCAGCATCGGAATCTTGTGACTCTTTTAGGGTACTGCCAGGAAAACAATCAACAATTTCTCATATATGAGTACATACCTAATGGAAGTGTTTCTAATCATTTGTATGGTAACTCTCTAACCAATGACCGAATTTTACTTCTTCCATTGTTGCATTCTAGACTTTGTTTCTTAAGTTAGGACATATCATAATTGTTCTCCTGAATTCATAAGTTTTGAATATTTGGACAATATGGTCTCTCTTTGTAAGAACATTTATCTTATTCTCTTGCATGCTAAAATTTCTGATTATTACTTCGCAGGACCTAGTCAAGTCTCAGATGGGAAGCTGGAATTCAAGCATAGACTTACAATAGCTCTAGGGGCTGCTAAAGGTGATCCTCTGCAAAATCAGTGAGCATTTTGGATTTCCTGGTATCAGTTTTTCTTTTCTTTGGATAATATCTGGTTCAATGCAAAAGAGAAAACTAATATGGATTGAGGAAACTGATATTGTATATACATTTGGAAGTTTGTGAAACTTGAAATGAATCAAAAGATTCATCTTGCTAAATGTTGAAATGAATATGCCACCTCAAGTATTCCATCCTGTGCAGGATTGGCTCATCTTCATTCTTTAATTCCTCGCTTGATACACAAGGATTTCAAAACGTCCAATGTTCTTGTAGATGAAAATTTTATAGCCAAAGTTGCAGATGCAGGATTGCGTAATTTCCTGGGAAGAATTGACATAGCTGGCCCATCTTTACAAGTGACTGCAGATGAGATATTTCTTGCCCCGGAGTACTGCTTGTCAACCTTTCATTTCTTGTATGCTAATTGAATGTTGTATACTTTCCTTGCTCATTTGACATTGTTTGTGTACAGGGTGAAGGAATTCAGACGATTTTCTGAAAAGAGTGATGTCTTTAGTTTTGGTGTATTCCTTCTGGAGTTACTCAGTGGGAGGGAAGCAATCGTATCACCAACTTCAGACCCCAACCAGAACCTTGTTGAATGGGTATGTCCAGTCTTATTGCATCACTGCACTTGGAAATAAAGTCCTCCTTGATCTACTCTAGTAATTTACTTGCTGCGATTACTTTTATCCTCAATTGTGTGAAGAAATAGGTAAATGGTGGGAGTAGAGCATATTATGCTAGCTTTGGTAAATACAACTGTTAAAGATATGGGCACCAACTTAGTCTGATCAAGCGTGGTAAAACAAGTGATATATCAATATGGAACTAACTGTTTTCTTTCTGGCAGTGAAGTAAGTTGAATTTTTGCTATATGTTGCATAACACGAAAGATGCTGCTTAAAATTTGTAATGAATTTTATCTTGTGTTCTTATAAAGGTGCAAAGTAGTGAAGACTACAGCCATTTTGACAGCATTATCGATCAAAGGATGGGGAGTAGCTTCACGCCTGAAGGTATGGAATCGTTCATTCAGTTGACAGTCAGATGTCTGGAACCGTCAAGCGAGAGACGACCTGCCACCAGTTACCTCGTAATGGAACTTGAGCGGATGTTTGAGAAAGAAATGAGCATGACAACAGTCATGGGGGAAGGAACTTCAACTGTGACCCTTGGAAGCCAGCTGTTTAGAGCAACAAAATAAAATAAAAAAATAAAAAAAAATCTCAGTTGATTCTATGTTCTGTGCTTTTGATAAGTGTATAAAAGAAGGGCTGTATTGTTTTGATTATTGGCATAGAAGTGTAAGAAAAGTTTGTTGTAAAGCATGATTTGTTGTTAATAGTAAAGTGGATGATTGCAATACAATATCATGCACATTTTGCAATTTGCCTTGTTGACATCAGCACTAATTCTTCTTGCCTTGCACATTGCAGGGTGGACCTAAAACTCGCATAGCTTGGCCCAAAAACCAATTAACGAAGAACAACGCTAAACCTCTCTTCTCATCTCAAATCAGATGCTTTAGCTTCACCCTTAATTCAAATTCTATTGCTACCTCATTTCCATTTTCCGCGACAGATTTATTCAGATCAATCCGAAGCCAGCAGTAGCGTCGATTCGGAGTCACCGTCACACCCAGAGCCGGTCAACCCCAACTCCAAATTCATTTCATGCAGAAGATAGAACTTGCGCGATGCTGCAGTGCCTTTCCTTCAACTCGTCGTCTTCAGCAACATCGGCGTCCTTGCCCACTTCTCCAAACGCAACCATCGATCTCCGGAATTCTCCCCCACACACAGACGGTGAGGCTTCTATCGCAAGCTGTGTTTGCGTGCTTGTTATTTGTTTGTGTAAATGTTTCAATGGGCTCTGACTTGCTTATTTTGCTGTGACGCCAGCGACTTCAGCTGCTGGGACGTCAGCGACAAGTGCTCAGCTCTCACCTGCCGTTAACTTCCGTCGCGAGTACACCTTCGCTTTCCAAACCGATTCCTACAAGGAGATTTGGTCTAGACTCGAAGATGGCCAAATTGATTTTTGTATGAACAGTAATGATTGTGTGGATGTTCACCGAGACCTCTTAGATGAGCTGCTAAGGCCCGATAGAGAATGTGTGAAAGAGGCTCTTCGTCACACTAGGGACAATGCCTTTACTCGCCTCATTTCCACTTGCTTTGACCAGTGTGAAAAAACTACCCTCCTCTGCCTCCTCCTCCGCCGAAGTGTTTCTCGTGCTCGTGATCTTTATCGCTCTCTTCACGATCTCCTTGATGTACTTCCTCTTGAATTGGACACTCTTACTCGAGCCCAATGTGAGTCTGCCTTTGACATCTTTCTCCATTTTGATCAATTTAACAACCCTTTTCCTTGCCCTGATTCTCATAACTTCCAAGAAACGCGCCGCTGCTTTTCGCAGCTTAGACAACAATTGAACCGCAGAATCGATAAGTCTCATTCTAGAGTCCGCCTGTTTCGCAGAACCAATCTTGGCTTTGTTGTTTGTGCCATTGGTTCTGTTGTGGCTGTTGCTATATCTGCAGTGGCAATTGCAACTCATGCCATTGTTGCCATTGTCGCCTGCCCCATCTGCACTGCCACGTTTCTTCCCCGCAACTTTACTAAGAAAGAGCGTGCCCATGTCAAGAAACTTGAGGCTGCAGCTAGGGGTGCTTTTGTGCTAAAAGGTGATCTTGGCACGATTGACTGTCTTGTAGCTCGTCTATATGCTGATATCGAAGGTGACAAGAATCTTATTCGCCTTGGATTGAAGAGCGGTCGAGATGATCATACCATTGTGGAGGTTTTGAAGCAGGTTAGGAAGAACCATCTCGATTTTGTTGACCACCTTTCGGTTCTTGAGGAACATATATGCCTCTGCTTTAACTATGTCAACAAGGCCAGAGCTCTGCTTCTCCAGGAGATTCATCAATATCAGAGCTCGAGTTCCTAACCAAAATTTAACTTTGCATTGATTTCAAGTTACTTCACGTACTCGATGATTATGACCTCATTTTTATATGTTATCCAATTCGGTAAGAAATAAAGCCTTTGCCTGGTATTTTTTATGATGAGCGCCAGGGCAATTGTGGCTCAGTGTACACCAAAAAGACCGAGTGAATCAATTAGTCAACATTTTTGTTTGAGAGGCGATCATATCATCCACAAGAATTAAGTAGCAATGCCTGGTTTATTCTGCTGTTGGTATTTTCTGCAAGTTGCTTACTATTCTACTTCATAACTTTTTTGTTAACCTTTATGTATAACATATAGGTTAGCTCTTCACGTGATTTTGCCTGACAAGTTCCTGAATGCTGGACTCTGGTGAAACCTTTTGATATGAGATGTACGTAATGTATCTTAGGCATAATTCTGATATCTGTTTGAGTTACAAGTCGTCTAAATTTGTTCATACCTATGAAACCGATTCCATCTTGCCAATTGGGTCATGCTCGAAACTTGATGGAAATATAAATGCAGAAGCTTGCAGTTTGTGTTATAAACTCACAAAGATTTGTTTTTGCATGCCATACTGGAAAAGAGAAAGCCTTTCGTCTGCAGTTTTTTGGTGTGATAGTGGATAATATTATGTTTTTTTTTCCACATTAGTTGTAAGAAATCTACATCGGACAAGAATGAGAGTATTCAACAATTTATAATAGTATGTAAACCTCCTCTTCTTGAGCTAGCTTCTGGGAATTAGCTAGCTTTTCTAACATGATATTAGAGCCTATTTGTCTCGATGGTTTAGGGCGGTGCTTGGTTCTGTCTCTTTGTCCAATATGTTCATCAGATGTCCAGCCTTGTTTTGAACTGAGGAGGATGTGTCAGGAATTCCACATCGAATAACTATGAGAGCATTCAATAATTTATATAGTATGCAAACTTCTCCCTCTTAGGCTAGCTTTTGGGATGAGTTAGGTCTTTTTAACATGATATTAGAGTTTGCTTGTCTCGATGATTTGAGGCGGTGTTCGGTTCTGTCCCTTTACTCAATATGTCCATCAGATGTCTAGCCCTGCTCTGAGCCGAGGGGGGTGTGTTAGGAATCTCATGTCGGATAAGTATGAGAGAATTCAACAATTTATAATAGTGTACAAACCTCCTTCTCTTAAGCTAGCTTTTAGAAATGAATTGGGTCTTTCTAACATTAATAGGTGATCTATATTCAGTTTTTGTTAGGCATACTCTGTTGTAACCCTTCTCCTTCTCTGCAAATTATTAAAGTCACGCGGGCAGCAAGTATCTATGCTTTGTCCACTTTGGCCACACGAACAAGATATAGAGCCCTGGTCCCTGGAGCTTCAAACATTCCTGTTAAACTAACTTATTTGAGAACCTGTCACTGAAAGTAACAGTAATAAAAAAGATAATGAAGAAGTGCCAATGTAAGCCACAGGAGATTAGACAAACAAATGATGCATGTCATTTTGAGAAATAGGATCATGCCACTGACAGGCACTGGAGAGGAGAAACTGAAGATGGCACTGGAATCTCTCCATAAGCCTAATTTAACATTCAAATGTTTTCCTTTTCACTTTTGCGTGTGAGAATAATGTTATATTTATATTCCACTAATTTTAGCCGTCCTTCATCGCTTTTACTTCAAGGAGGTCCAGTCCTAGAGCTGCTTTACCAAGCAACAGAGAACTTGAATCCATATTCAAGCTCGCTGCGTTCCACGTATACAAACAACATATATTCGTATAAACTACAATTAGGGGTAAGTTGGAAATGTTTTGTGTTTCTTACCATACCGGCTAATATCAGCCGAAAAGAGCACTGACAGTAACAGTATCGTACCAATTTTTGTTACCAAATTCCGGTACCTTGAATACCGGTTAAATACTGGTAAAATATGAAAAATTTTAAAGCTATAAGATTAAATTGAAATATTTTTAACCTAGTTGTCAGAGCCTCCTTTCTCACTGTGCCATTCCCCATTTCGGCCGCCTCTCTTTCAAATGAGTCGCCGTCCATTCGTTAGTGTCTTTCTTGTTGTTGTCCATCACCACTGTTTCTCAGAGCTGAGCAGCTTCTCCATCGCTGCCGTTGCTCCACCTTCATACTGCCATTGTTGCTTGTCACAAGTAAAGCAAATAAAGTTGCGCATATAGTACATGATGTAAGCAAATATGAGAAGATAACGAACTTCGAACTTATTGGAGAAGAGTTTAATGGAATCGAGTCAAATTAATTTATTTAACTCAAATCTTTGGACCGGATATACTTGAAATTTGAAGACACGAAGACTTGGGCTATTTAATGCTTCATCACTTAAGCCCAAGAAGACATCAAACCTATTTATTTAATTTTTGGACTTCGTTTTATTTTGGACTTTCATGTACCTTAACTCAATCTTTTATTATTTGACCTAGGTATAAATACTTATATTTTAGGATTTTTCAAGATTCAGATCATATTGTTTAAGTGCCGTCAGCTTTAAGGAGAAACATTATTCTCTTGTTCTTGTTACTTTTCGAATCATTTTTCACTTATCAATTGTTTTCTCAATTGTGACGTGTCAATTGTTCGTCTCTGGGTTTTGTTTTGATCATCGGGATTGCTTGGAACAAGTTTCCGAGAGGTGTCGTAGAAATCAAACCTTGCGTATCATTTATTTTCTTGTTTGTTCAATTCCAAATAGCCATCCTTCTTAATTCCTTTAGGTCAAAAACCCATCAAACAAAAAAATACCCATTGAAAACATCATCACATTGACGTAATCCTATCGCGGTGCGCGTCAATTTTGGTATCAGAGTCTTGGTTTGGAGGAGGATTCTTATTCGACTCCATCAAAATTAAAAAAAAAAACCTCCGCCCATTGCCATCCAATTATCGTCGGATCATCAATTCAGGTGTGAATTATTTTTTGGCCTAGAATTTCAATTTTCTTCTTGTTGTTGTTTTAGTTAGGGTTTTCAATTATTTGTTGGAAACTTTTAGTTTAGTTCGAAAAAAAAAAGTTCAGGAAAAAAAGAAAGTAAAAAAAAGTCAGCAAAAAAAGTTAGAAAAAAGAGAAAAAAATGAAAAAAAGTTCGAAAAAATGAAAAGAGTCGGCTCCCGAAAAAAAAGGAGGGGAAAAAAGGTCAAAAAAAGTCAAAAAAATTCTGAAAAAAAATCCGGAAAAAATTCTGATCTCTCATACTTGGTACTTGATTGGGGTTTGTTGTTCCTGTTATTCGAGCTACCTTTGAGAACAATGATTTGATGAAGCCGTAGTTTTGATTGTAACTTGGATTTAATAGAACTTTGAGTAGTAAAAGGCAATAGTGTGTGAGCTTATTTGAGGGAGTCATTGCCGTGACTTAAACATGAGGGGAGTGACAAATTCTTGAGTGAAACACGTGAGAGAGTGTGTGAGGTTGTTTATCATTAACTTTATTTTGTAGATATATCCTTTTATTTACAATGTCACAAGGAGGTAACAATGATGATAACCAAGGGGGAGATGCAAATATCGCTTTCATTTTGAGAGCCATGCAGCAACAATTTGAGAGATTCAATCTAGCCTTAAATGAGGTTAGGAATCAAATTGATGAGCTCAGACAAGGGAGACGCGAGAATCTTCAGGGAAGGCGTGCAGATGTACGTCAGCAACTACCACCACCTCGTCGGCAACCACCACAGTATGAGCCTGAGGAGGAGGAGGACTATGAAGAGCGCATGCCTAGAAGAGCTCAGAGAGGAGAACCCCTCGACAGACGAGATGGAGATCTCAAATCCATCAAGATGCAGATCCCATCATTCAAGGGGAGGAATGACGCTGAGGCGTACTTGGAGTGAGAAAGGAAGGTTGATATGATCTTCGAGTGCCATAACTTCTCAGAGGAGAAGAAGGTAAAACTTGCTGCTGTTGAATTTACAAATTATGCACTAATATGGTGGGATCAGCTTGTGACCTCTAGGAGGATAAATGGAGAGAGACCCATCAATATTTGGGCAGCGATGAAGGCGTGTATGAGGAAGATATTTGTGTCTTCTTACCATTATAGGGAGATGCATCAAAAGCTCCAAAGACTCACACAAGGGTCTAAGACAGTAGAGGACTACCATAAGAAGATAGAGATTGCTATGATCCGTGATAATATAGTGGAGGACCCCGAGGTCACCATGGCAAGGTTTTTGAGTGGATTGAATAAGGAGATAGAGAATGTGGAGGAGTTACAGCATTACTTGGAGATTGAGGACATAGTAAACATGGTCATGAAGGTGGAGAGACAGCTTAAGGCTAGAGTGGCCGTAAGAAGTGGAGCAAATTCTAATTATTCATGAAACTCAAAATGGCCCAGGAAGGAGGAGGAATACAAGGCTAAGGGGGTGGACTTCAAGGAAGCACCTAAGAAATTAATTGGAGAATCTGAACAAAAACGTACTTCTAGTAAACATTCATCTATAAAATGTTTTAAATGTTTGGGTAATGGCCATATTGCTTCTCAATGCCCTAAT
>JAOSBM010000007.1:15415886-15429945 GCA_027568955.1 Erythroxylum tenue
TCTGCATTTCAATCAATCAAACATACTTGATAAAAATGCATATGAATGCTCATGAGACACTTTCCAATTTTTACGTTATTGTGACCGAGTGCCTGAACTGTCCCGTATCTATTTGGATACCAGCCTTATTAATAACTGTCCCTTATCAGATGAGAATACATGGCTCATTATACATAGTGAGCCTTAGGCTCTTAATCACTGTTTTAGCTCAAGGATCTTTTCACTCGTTGAGCTTTAAGCTTTGATCGGTAGCCACTCTGATCATAACTGCCATTATCTGATTATGCATTCATGAATGGAATGCATGTACCACAATTAATCATATTATAAAGCACATAGGTCTACATATTCACATTCAAGCAACACTTCAATATCTCAATCCACATTACATAATCATCGGACCTTCTGTTTGGAATCCATAATCAAACACATTCATTTATTATTCAAAACAAAATCTAAGCAAATGAGTAATTAAGTGAGATCGTCTAGGTTACTCATAAGTTTCTCCCTAAGCTAATGCCTGGAAGTGCCAGCAACATCTAGAGGTTGACACTCCAATTGCTCCTCTATATCAAATAACACACATATATCACAATTTGCACAATTAAGAGTGTTCAATAATGCACATGTATGAAAAGAAATATGTACAATGCATGCTCATGACAATCCCGAGTATCTTTCCATCAATTTCATCACAAAATCAGTCTCATATCCAAAACTCATCTAAATATAATTTATACTTAGGTTTGTGCCTCACTAAAACCCTTAAATTCTCTATTCCTTTCTCATTGACTCCAAAAATCAACCAATTTGGTTTAGTAATTTGGAAGATATGCTTATACCTCTAGTTTACTCCAAAACCAAAAATCATCTCATTTGGAATCCTATAGATCCAGATAAAATCAAAATACTGAAGTATGTTCAGTGGAATATCTAGTTCATGCTCTTCCAACCGATGCCCTTACTTTGATTAGACTAATCTCTTTCGAGTCAAAACCAACAGATATAATCTCTAAAGGAAGGTAGAGAAATGTGTTATGAATCCAACGTCGCTGCCTCTCATCATCCGTTCATATTGTATTTCCTATTTATGTTTAGTTTTATTATTATATAGAATTGGGTTGAATAGTTGATGATAGGATCTTGAATGATGAGGATGTTCTAAACTCACCTTTGGAGTTTTACTTTTGAAATTTTGGGAAAGCTTTAAGGGAGAGAAGAAGAAGAGAGAGAAGAGGAAGAAGAGGAGAGGGGAAGCAGGTCTTACCCACCAAGAATACCATTCATAAGAGTTGATGATGTCGAATCTCCAAAGGAGTGTAAGGAAAAAGAAAAGAAGACATCAATGATTGAGTTTGAATTATGTAAGGCGGTCTCTGTTCTAGAAGCTAAAGAAGAAGAGAATAAAGAACAGAGGAAATAAGACATAGAGGTTAAAGAAGGCATGGAAGTCTCTGTTCATGAAGTGTAAGAAGAAAAGGAGAAGGGGGCGACTAAGGAAGGATATGAACAACTTACCCTTTTACAAGATGAACTGTTGGATTCAATGGAAGATTCAGGGAGTTTTGTTATTCCCTATTTTGTTGACAGTTTGTCACTGAAAAGGACATTACTAAGCTTATTAGGTTTCCTTAATTTGATAGATTTTGTCCTTTTCATTATCTTGCAATTTTTAGCTTACTCATAAGCTACAAAATTGATGTTGAACGAGAATGGTGGAAGCAAGCCACTTATAATTGATCTAGGCTAAGCATCCAAGGATGCAAGGTTAAGCTAATGACCCTAAATTAGCACGCTTAGTATACAAGATTTAAATTGTTGCATAGTTATATTTGTTTCTACTTCCAAAATAAAGTTCTTAAGGATTTGGAATGGTTTGGATTGCTAACTCTCTTACTCTATTTAAAGCAATTATAAGATAGGGCAACAATCTTGGGCATCAAGTGCATTTGGTATCAGATACCGACATCATCTCCACCTCAATCACCATGACGGGTTCTTATGCTCTAACCCTTGTCTTCTTATTTTATTTTATTTTTTATGTTTTTCTTATCATGTTGCTTTATTCCTACCTTATGTGTTGATTTTTCTTACGTATTCTTCTCATATTGAGGACAATGTGTTGTTCAAGTGTGGGGAGGTATGTGCATTGTTATTTTTATGTTGACTGTGAATGGGTTGTGTGCTTGTATGTTTTTATTTTGAATGTGAATTTTGCATATTTTTATGTTAGTTTATTTAGGTGCATAATGTGACTGGTGTGAATGTGTTAATGGCTAGGACTTAACGGGATTGATTTTGCTTTGAACATGATCTTTTAGGTTGCAAAGATTTATTAGCTTTTGAAATTAGTCACCTAAGTTACTTTAGGTAAATATGCATGTTAATTAGGATATGATGTTAGTTTATTTACCCTAGGTATTTGTCACATTCATTTACAATTTTACGCCAATCAAATAAGTAGCATCGTTAGTATATTTTCATAAGAATTACTATCTTAAGAAATGAGGTAGGCAATAGTAAAATATGAAAAAAAAGTGTAAATTATAAGCAAATAACTATTTTGCTGGCCTTCGGGTTATGAATAGAGCTAATAACCAATTAAGAATGTGATGTAGCTGAGTAACCGGATTGACACACATCATAAGTTTGTGCCTTCGCATCAAAAGGCTATAATGACAGTCCAACCCAGCCGTTAAATAAAAACATGACCTAGTTAAGTAACTGGATCATCATTCATTTCAAATATTTGCCTCCATGCAAAAAGGCTAGATTTATGTCATTAAAAAAATCAACAAAATAGTGTTCTTGCCAAATAAACCCTACCGATCTTATGTATAGCTTGAATTTTCATGAAAACCTACTTAGAAATAGTTACACTTTTGGTTGACCAAATAATTATCAATGTGTGTTTGAAGGTGATAGGGGTTAATAAACTTAACATTAAGGTCTTGATTAGTTGTATATTTAGTCTGAAGAACTTAGGCACAGGTTTTATAAGTTAATAAGTTAGAATAACTTGAGAGATATTGTTTGTAGTTAAATTTATTTCAACAAGTTTAATACTATTGTCCCATTTTTGCATATGCGTGTTTTATATTTTGGTTTGTTTTGTTTTTGCTTGAGGACAAGCAAAAGTTTAAGTGTGGGGATATTGATAGTTGTAGATTGCATCATGTTTTAGTGGGTATTTTGGTGTGTATTTAGTTGTTAATTTGAATTTTTAGTGCGTGTTTAGGTTAGAATTGTGTTAGTTAGTTAGATATTTATGTTTTAAGTGTTTTATGGGCTAGAGCACGCGTTTGAGTTTTATTTTTTTTTGAGGTACCTTGATGTTTTTGCTTGTTTCAGGGAAAATATAGAAGAACGGAGAAGATTGGAGCTGGACTCAGGCTAATAAGCCACGATCGTAACAAAACCAACCAAGAGGAGCCACGATTGTCACAGAAGCTAAATAGAAATGCGAACATATGTCCTAACTTGAGTTTCTGAGCGACTTTTTGGACCTTTTGGATCCGGAAAATGCCCTAGGGTTGCCCTAAATAGAAAAAAAGTATAAAAGGCATTATGATGGAACCCTAAAAGAGCCTTCATTTATGCCATTTTGGGAAAGCTTCAAGAGAGAGAAGAAGAAGAAAGAGAAGGGAAAGAAGAGGAGAGAGGAAGAGGGTATTTCGATGCTACTACCTTCCCGGTTTATTCAATCCAAGTTCTTTCTCCTTTCCATCTTTATTTCTGTTTAGTTAATGTATGAGATGATGATGGATTATATGATGATGGATCTTGGATTGTTGATGATGTTCTAACTTTTCCTTTAGGATTTTACCTTGATTCAATGTTAATATAGTCATTTTTTGTTTTTTTAATTGGGTGTTGTGATTAATTGCGAAACTTTCATATTTTGGCAATATACCGAGAGGGTGAACTGAATAAAAATGATTAGGTTAGATTAATGAGAGTTAAGTGATCCAATAGACCACGTGATTAATCATATCGATTACTATAAGGAGAGAGATCCTGTGTGAGACCCAGTAGCTTATTAGAGTGCTTAAGATATAATTAGAGTTGTGGGTCTTTTGTTAATTGAGAGATTGCAATTTTCATAATTCAATTAGGGTTTTTGATTTAGGGTTCAATGATTATAAATTGAGAGAGAGAGTAATCCACCCTATGATAGTCTAGAATCGATACCACAATAATGCATAAATGACTAGATTAGCATTGATGATAAGGAAAATCCCCTCTCTCATAATTTGGTAACTCTTATTGGTTAGTTTCCGTTGTGATGTTTGTGTTGCTCGATTTCAATTTCTTTTTGTGTTAAACTTGTGAATTAATTTCTTGATATCACTTTCTTGTATTTACTTTTCTGTGTAATTTTATTTTCATTTTATTAATTTCCTCAGCCTTAGATAACCTAAGATTAGACTAGTTCACCTTCCTTGTGGGATCGACCCTTAACATACTACAAATCACGACCTGTGCACTTACAGTATTTGAGGGCTATAAATTGTAAAGCTTGTGCAACATCCAATAATTATCAACAAAGAAGACACTAAAACATACTCCAACACTCTTGGATATTCATTCAATTACTACAACTCAGGAGTTTTATTTATCCTTTCATCAAACATAAGATCGAGAATGGGGACAACACTTTTTTGTGGTATGATAATTGGACAAACATTAGTCCACTTATTCATCGGAATAAACTACAATAGTTGGGACACATAATACCTACTTACTTTAAAACTTAATCTATCATTTTTAATGATGAATAGTATGACAATTTCAGAGGCTTCCATGCTTTAGTAGATCATCTTACTGTCTTCAATGATACAAGCAGTGTTGATACCATCAATTAGACCCTAAATCCGAAGGGTTGCTTCTTAAATACTTCCTATCATTTAATCTTCAACAACGACTCTCCTGCAGTAGCATGGCATACACTCCTTTGGAAAAATTCCCTCAACCCAAAAACTTCCATAATCACGTGGATAGTGATAACAAGGAGGTTACCGATGAAAAACATATGGTATGAACAACATGACTCAATATATGAACTATGTAGAGAGCTTGAGGAAGATTAGAGCCATCTATTCTTACTTGCAGTTACTCCAGAGTGCTATTGGGATGAACTTAACTAATGCTAGATATAACGACTTAATCACAAGATTAGGAGCTTACGTTAAACATGATTATTTCTATCATGAAGCCTAGACAATAGAATGTGATCCTTATCAAAACAACTTTTCTAACTACCATTTATTCTCTACAAAAAAAAGGAATAGCAGGCTTTACAAGGGATTTGGTGAAGATAAATATCTAGTTGCGGATCAGTGCATAAATTGGATTAAAGCTATGACCATCACTAAAAGCATAGAACACCCCCTCACCCTAGAAATCAAAAGGAAGTGACATCTGTGAACTAAACTGAATTTTTAACAACACTATTTACTTTCCTCAATTCTTAGGAAACTTGATTTAAAAGTTAAGAGAAAGCCTTTTACTTGGAAACATTGTAATATTGTAACACTTCCACTATTGTCAATACAAATTCATTAAATTTAAAAAAAAAAACTCAAACACTTAGAAAACATACTAAGTTTTAAACTTATCAACATCCCCTCACTTAAATCCTTGTTTGTCTCCAAGAAAAACTAAAACCACAAAATAAAAAAAGTCATAAAACACACAACACACAAACAGTCAATCATGCAGTAATACAACAATGGTACAATGGTATCAAATCTTATGAAATTAATTTATCCATATACATCAATCTCTTTAAAAGTTCCAACACACTAAATTATTCCATTGATGTTCAAATGCTTTGATTTAAATACACATATAAACCAAAATATCGGTACCTATTTGTACATATATGGCACTTTTAAGCATGCACTCCTTCTTATATAACAATTAAAGTGGTAGATAATTACCAAATACCCATTCATGAAATTTATTTTGACATTTAATAAAAAGATCTATAGGTTTTCTTTTATTGACAATTTGATACTTATTAAGCCTAGTTAGAGTGTTATTTTATCGTTTTGATGAAAAGATAAACAATTTGTCGTAAATGTCTCCCGCTTACTCAGCTTTATGACAACTTTTAATGGCTACTAGTTTTATTCTTAACCTAATTTTTTAAAAGGCCAGTAGAATAGGAAATTTATTTCACACACTTATCCCAACACTTTGTTGTCTTCATTTTCATTTTACCTACATCACTTCTTCTTAGTCAATCACTCCAATGAAATGCTAATAATAATGTTTGCCAATTTAATTGAATTTAATTATAAATGTATAAAAAAAAAGTGTCATATATTGATATAATAAGTGCAATATTCTAACCAACAAACATATTAACCTAAAAAACGCTTAAACTATAAACTTCACAAGCTAATGTTTCTTCACAAATTAAATATTCATGCTTATAGCTAAGCTAATTCATTTCAATTTTAAGCCCATTGACACATTCACATAATGCACACATTATACAACGAAATGTTTACACAATACCAACCTAATTAAAAAAATAACATAATGCAAATGCATGTAAATATAAATTCACATACAAATTATATGCAAGTACATATATGTCCCCACATTTGATAAAAACATTGTCCTAAATGTGAGAAACAAGATTCAACATAAACAAACACAACTAGTAAAATAACAACAATTAAAAGAAATAAAAAGAAAGACAAAAGTACTCATAGAAACTGTGGACGTGATAGCGTAGGAGACAAAACTTATACACACTACATGTTATAAACTTCTATTGTTAAACTCACTACAAAATAAACATAAAAAATTAACAAAGCACTTTCAAACATAATTCTACAAAAAAAAAAACTAACTATGCATAACGTGCTAAGTTTTAGGCCACTAGCTTGACCAATGTAGTTCAATTATTTTAACAAACTCCTTTTTTGAATGTTAAGGTCTTATGCATAATCACATTAGGACTTATGCTTCTTATGTCCAAAATTTACCCTCCTATGGTTCTCAGTCTCTTTCTAATTGTCTTCACCATTCCTTTCTCTTGTTCCCATCGATTTTCAACTCTATAATGTATGGTTTCTCAATAAAGGGCATCATGGGTGCTTCCATTCTCATTAAGATCTCTTGCTTCAATTTAACATCCAACTCCTCCTTTCCTAGTTCTCCTTCATCCTCAACTTCCACAACACTAACTTCTTTAGTATTGCACTCCTCTTGCTCTTTTATGAATTCATCTACTATATCAATCTTCACGTAAGACCGACTTTCCTCAGGATTCGTTAATACTTTATTCATATTAAATTCGACTTGCTCCTCACCAATTTGAAGAATAAGTTTCCCTTTATAAACATGCATTAAAGCTCTTCCTGTATTTATAAACGGTCTACTAATAATTAATAGGCATTTTTAATCCTCTTCAAAGTTTAACAATATGAAATCCATATGAATAATAAACTTGTCCACTTTTACTAGCATATCCTCCACTACGCCGGATGGTTTCTTTATAAATTGATCCCCCAAATGAATAAGCATGGATATTAGTTTCACATCTCCTAGTGTCAGTTTTTGAAAATAGACAAAGCCATAAGATTAATACATACACCTAAGTTGCATACACATTTATGGAATTCTAAATTAACAACTACATAGGGTATAATGAAACTCCCTAGGTCTTTCAACTTTAAGGATATGTGGCTAGTGATAAGGGAGTTGTAACTTTCTATTAGAGACTGTTTGGTTATCCTCCCAATTCTGCTTGTTTGATAAGATGTCTTTGAGAAAATTCATGTCCTTAGGTATGCTCTCCAAAGCTTCCATAAAGGACAAGATAATTTGCAATTTCTTCAACTTCTCTATGAACTTTGCAAATTGTGCATCTAACGGATTATTCTGCAACTATTGTGGGAATGGAATCTTTGGTGCATATGGAGGGGGAAGAACTTAAGGGATTTTCTCTTTCTTCTCGTCTTCCTTATCTATTGTCTCTTAGCCTTTTACCTTGTGGGATTCTTCTAACCTTCCTTTCACTTATAACTGTGATAACATTCAATGCTTCCATGCATTAAACTTCATGTTGTTCGAGAGACTTCCCACATTTTATGTAGATAATGCATTAGCTAATTGGCCCAATTGAAAATCCAAATTATGGTTGGAAGAAGTAGGATTGTACACGATTTGGTTAAATTTAACCTTTTCCTTTTTTAGTTCTCATCTTGGCTTGATTTGGAATTCATAACATCTGTCAATTTTTCCATCTTCTATTCCAATGAAACAAGCCTAATTTTTTGAAATCTTAGTGGGCCTTGAGCTTTTTTTGGGTTTCCTGCATTGTTAGAATAAGAAAAAGTTAAGTGGTTTTTGTAACCAGGATTGTACGTATTTGAGTAGGGATTAATACCTCCTCGACTATACTATGCTCCTATAAAGTTGATTTTCTCCATATTATTATTTTCCACTATGAAGCAATCATTTGGGACACGATTTTCTTGACCGCATAGTTCATATCCATGTTGAATTTCCTTAAGTGGGCTAGAAGATGTTGCTTTCAGGTTGTTTAATTTTTTGCTTAGGTTCACCACTTCAGCCTATAATGTTGTCACTGAATCCACAACAAGCACTCCTTTTTTATCTCTAAAGGTTGGTTGCTATTTACTTCTTTCTAGTGTCTATAGACAGTTGTTGTTTGCAATTTCTTCTAGCAAATCATGTGCTGCTTTAACCATTTTACTCATTAAAGAGCTACCATTTGCTGCATCTGCGGTGCCTCGTGTGGGTTGATTCACTCAATTGTAGAGTGCTTACAGAAGGAACTCCTTTGGCAATTTATAGTATAGGTAGCTCATTTGCAACACTGTAAACCACTCCTATACTTCATATAAAGACTCTCCATCACTTTTTTGGAAAATTTTGACTTCCTTTATGAGTCTATTAGTCTTTTTTATGGGGAAGTATTTAGCTAAAAAGGCTTATACTAG
This sequence comes from Erythroxylum tenue, assembly GCA_027568955.1. Classification (NCBI taxonomy): domain Eukaryota; kingdom Viridiplantae; phylum Streptophyta; class Magnoliopsida; order Malpighiales; family Erythroxylaceae; genus Erythroxylum; species Erythroxylum tenue. The sequence continues at coordinate 15,424,871 of JAOSBM010000007.1, forward strand.
TGGCTCCCATATTGTGACATTATCTAGGTTGAGAGGGTTTAACCATGCCTTAGCTTGATTTTAAGTGTAAAAAGAAAGAGCCCTATCTTGGATACATCTTTCAACAACCCATTTTATATGAACGTGTCATAAATCTCCAAGAAGTTGGCCACATGAGCATTAATATCCTCACTAGTTAGTCCATAAAATTAAACGTTAGTTTGCAACATATTTAGCAGTCCTAGTTTGATTTCAAAAGTATTGGTCTGCATTGGTGGTCTCATTAACCCTTGTTGATTTACATTAAACAGTTTGCTAGTGTCCTTTATTTCATTCCTCTGCCATTGTTCTTTCTATCGCTTCTTAGCATCTCACTTTTTGAATCTGCCTCTCGTACTTAGTGATATCAGAAACTTATATATCGTTGCCTTGCTCGAACTCCTTATTGATCTTATATTCATGCACATGAAATCACATAAGAAAAGTATTAAATTACTTAAATAAGAGTAACTTAAACTCTAGTAGATGATAAAATAATCCCCAGCAATGGCGCCAAAAACTTATTGATAGTTTTCAATACATACACTTCAATATTACAAGTATACAGATTGTAACTTATAATATAAAAGATATCATTCCCACAATGATTGTATAGTCATGCAACAAGTCTTGTAAACTTTGTATAAGGAAAATAATAAGATGATTAATTAAGAATTAAAATAAAAATAAAGACCTAATAAATAAACTATGAACTGGGCAACAATAAAAATGATTGATTGATCAGTAATGAAAACTAGGAATTACTTCTATCCTTACTTGTTTACCTTTACCTTCTTAATTTAATCATACTTGATTATAGATATCCTATTGTTATGATTACTATCTCCCGAGATCTAATCAAGTAATCCCAATTATAATAGATAGAAACTAAATTTTGATCTATCAATCTATTAAAACTCTTTTTAACTATGAAACTATATTTGAAGCAATCTAATGGATAACTAATAAACAATTAAGATCTCTCTTCAATTACCTATTAATTTCATGTTTATAGGCTTATTGAGCTACTAGCCCTTGATGTGCAACAAAAGATAAGTGAATCAATCCAATTCCTTGATTCAAATTAAATACAAAATAATAAACATCGCAAGCATATTCATTAAATTAAGAATGCAAGTTTAACAAATAATTTAAGAGTAATTCCTTAAAAGGAATTTAGCAATCCAAATATGTAACTAAATATCTAAAGTTAATCATCATTAACATCAAACAATAGCAAGGAAATAAGAAAAGAGTGTATAATGAAATCTAGAAGTCTTTTTTTTGTCTTGACATTTACACGACCATGTCAGAGGCTTCCAGCTTTCTACTCCTTATTGCACTATCTTACATAGGATTGCAGTATCGTGCGAAACTTGATTCTCCAACTTTTCTTCATCTTTTCTTTTCTTTTTCTTGTCTTTACTCATCACGAAACATTTCAAACAATCCTTGAAATATATAAATAAGATCAAAATCTTGCCTTAAACAATAATTAATAAAAATAAACAAAAACACTAACAAGAACGTAAATCTAAGTCCTAGACATATGATTATCTACTAAGAAAACACTAAAAGCAGACTCTAACATGTAGAAAAAATACTAAGTTTTACACCTATCATAAGGATTATCTGAAGTCTTTAGGTACCAATGAGAGGGGTAGTCTTTTAGTCTATTTCAATCTTTTATCTCTAGCGGATCTATTTAACAAATTATAAACTTTGTTGAGTTTTTTTTTCCATAGCCTAAATCTTAGGTACATTAGTGCTATCATAAGAATTTATATTCAATAGCTTTTGTTCTTCATAAAGGCCATTAGTTTTGTGACACACTTATAAGCTTCATGTCCTTCAACTTTGAGGTATTTGTTAAATCTAAAGGGCGCGTTCCTTTTTAATTGAAATATTTTGATAAAAATTTCAACGGGGCAATGGTTTGAGCATAACTAATTTCTAAGGCATATATAACTATTAAGGAAGCTTATGAGCTAATTATAATCTACTAAGGCTCTATAAAGATTATTCTTAAGAAGCCACTCTCCATTTTGGTTATTGGTTTATGTTAGCAGATTCCATTTTAGTATGAAATCTATAGTATCTATATGGCTAATGCAATTAATTTGCTACATCTTTTGAGATGTACTCTTACTCCTTCCACTTCAACGTCACTTACTAGGATTTAGTGTGTACTTTCCATATATAAATCCATCAAATCTTTCCATAATTCCTTCCTTTGGGATTTAAGATTTGTTGCATATATTATTGTGAAACTCAATCTTATCAAGCATCTTGTTAGTAGAACTTGACAATGAACTAACCTCTTACATTATGAGTGATGAAGTATCTTAATATCATTACGGTCATAAAAGATTATAATCCATCTATTGCAATGCCTAGTATGATTGCTCACTGTAATCCATTTTTTTAAATAAACCATAGCCTTTTTTAATGAGAAGACTCCTTTATTTTATTCCCTAATAGATTAGAAAATGTTTCTTTCTTATCAAGGAGAACATCATAAAGCACTTTCTGCTTCGTGGGTTTTTAATAGCCTTTAAATTCTAAGAGACAAAAATCATTAGGTAGTGAAAAAGAGAGATTAATTCTTCCTCCTTAATTTATGATTGGGGTAGTTTGTATGCATGTTATTGACTACTGGTATTAATTTTAAGACTGAAGAGCTAGAGGGCATCTCTTCTTGAGCACCCTTTATACTTAATAGCCACTACTATCACTTATGTTCTTGATGGATAATTTTGCAATTGGAGAATCACTACAACAGGAGTGTAAATTAGCAAGGAAAATTTATCAACGGTAAAGAAACCATCAGCAATTACCAATGGAAATAGTATAGATGTCGATAATGTCGATTGGAAATATTACTTTAGCAGCGGTAGAAATTTTCGTTGCTAAATTCAGGAGAAAAAGTGTACTGACCGATATTACCATCAATAAAAATCCTTGTCAGTCGTCGACTTTTAACTCTAACAAAACAACGTTGAAACCTTGACGAACAAACATAAACAAACAACGTCGTATAGGTTTTAATCAAACGACATCGTATGGGTTTTAATCAAGGAGTGTCGACATGGCGTCTAGTTTTGGATGGTAGTAATTCATTGCGATGGGATGAATGTGGCAAAATTGTCCCTGCCGAAGGAATAAAGGATGCAGCAACAATCTCCACTTCTTTAAGTAATGATCGTTTGCCTTCCATGACCGATCTTCTGCTTCAAGGTGTATAGTATCATCTGAACTCCGTCACTTTCCTTATTATGTACATCTCATTTCCCTTTATGAAGCTGTTAAATATATTCACATTTCATGGTATATACTACATGTTGTTTTAAGCTTGCTTGAATCTCGAAGATGACATATATGCCGAAGGAAGCGGGAGCAATGACACAACGGTCGATGAAGGATTAGGGAAATCGATTGCTTTGGAAACGTTGGCAATTCCACATAGCTTATCTGGACACTCACGTAGTATAAGTTTTCAGGATAGGTTCGTTTAACGAGTATCTACTCTGACAATATGTAAGTTCCTTCCTATTGTGATTGTAGGTAAATAGTTTCCTCACGTTTCATCTACAAGTTTAGTAATAATGGAAATGCTGTTGCAAGAAGGTGTTTAAAACCAAACACATGAGGGAAGAACTTTCATTGTTTCCATTGATGAGTTTGAACATGCCAGGACCCTTCTCGAGAATCCAACCATCAGGGACTCATTTATCTTTACCAACTCTCATGTCACTTGGAATCCAACAAAATAATTATATCATTGTCATGTATCTCTGCAATATACTAGACTCTACTTTAAACTAATTACATTATTGTTCTATGGCTATAACAATTATTCTCATAATTGAATTCAAAGTTTGTACTTCAATATAATATTTACCAAATCGCCTTATTTCCTTTTACATATATTGTGTAAAATATTGGATTCAAATTCAAATTCTTATATTTCTAAAAAATTAAATAAACAAAGAATTTTAGGTAAAAATATAGGACCAAAGAGACAACGAGATTTCACGCAGCCTAGGCTTAGAGGCATGTTTGGACGAACTTACTGTGAGGGTAGCCCATCACAGTCTTCAACTGCAACTGAATCACCGCCTCCACCTCTAGGGCCTACAGTTGCAAATAAAGCATCACTTGCAACTACTGATGCTTCACAATCCACCACTCATACATCATCCACTACTTCTATAGCGGATGAAGGAGGCGACCGCCAATCTAGAGCTGAGGGACCTGATAGAAGAAAGTTTATCAAAATGGTCAATAAGTTGTAAGTGAAATTGCATAAAACACTATATATGTTTATAATTAAGTTATAGGTTTAAATTTTTGCAAATGGTATAAAATTATTTGTTCTTATATTAGGTTGATTCTGTTTGGATCTTATTTCAGACATGTGACATCTACATTTAAGGAGAGGATTGATCCTGAGGGTTATGTATGGAAGAAGATCTCTGAGGCCACAAAGGCATTTTACTTTCATGAGTTTAAGGTACAATATGCAAATAATGTTCTTTTTTAATTTATTTGTAGACATTAATAATATAAATATTAATAGATTATAAGTTATCGAATTTATTCCTTTTAATTTCAGAAACAATTTTACTGAAATTCTGGTATCGACGGGGTCATACATAGTGTATGGGAAAGGCGAGCTTGTACACATTATCGCAACTTTATTGGTGCGATACGCAAGGCTGGTGTATGATTGCCTTATATTTCTGAGAGCATATGGAGTCGTTGGCAGGAGTACTGGACATCACCTGAGGTAATGTTCAGCTCAGAGCGTAACTCGACCAACAGACATGGAGGCCTAGGGGGAGATAGTTTTTCCGTTCATACGGGATGATCAATTACTCACCACGAGCATGCAGAGAGACTTGTAAGTATTTAAATATTACACTTATATTCTCATTTTTTTACTTTGTTGTATTTCAATTTAAATTGACGTGTTAATGTTGTGATGAAAATATGTGTAGTATGGATAATGATCATAGTATAATATCTGGTGCCATATATGGTTATGTTGAGTTATT
>JAOSBM010000007.1:15432417-15447864 GCA_027568955.1 Erythroxylum tenue
ACAGGTTGTAATGGATATAATGAAATTATAAGCATAAAGTAAAAGGATATTTTAACCAGATAATTTGATACAGTTATTTTTTGAAGAACAATGCACTTCATGCTAAAAATTCGTGCAAGAGGCTTAGAATGAAACACAACCTCCGTAAAATGAAAACCATAAAACAGGTAGAACTTATAAAACATACCTCTCTCTCCATTTAAGAAGAGCTTCTAAGAGAGGGCCAGGAGTATGTTGAGCAACCATAGCCAGCAAATCCAGAACCTGTTCGTAGGCAGGTTCTGATGGTGAAGGTACTGACCATCCTGAAAGTTAAACAATAGTTTTGGACCCAAGAAAAGTATAAGTCAGCCATTGGTAGAAGTTAGCACCTTGAATAGTAAAATGAAGTACGCCTGTCAAGAGAAAATGCAGAACACAAAAATAAACAAGAAAAGGTGAGACAATTGGTTACATTTCAAGCTTAAGAGCAACGAAAAGACTTGAGCTTGAACAGTTTCAATTCTCCGACGAGCAAGTGGGAGGAATCATTGCAGCAACGCATCAACTATCAGTTTCACTAATTGGTAAAAAACAGCAAAATGGCAACAATGTGAATCAGAAAAGAAAAAATATCTTGATCGATTAATAAAAGATAAACTACTAATAAAACTAATTATATTAATAATAGTGAAGATAAGGCTAATAATTAAAAAAAAAGCTTAGATACCTGATGATGCGGATTCCCCTTGAATGTGAAGGCGATGCAGCTTGTTCTAAACAACAACAATGTAGAAATAGTACAAAGATGGGGAAAATACTACTTGATGGCCTCTGTCATGTCTATAGAGCTGAGTCCCTGCATGGACGACTCTCTTCTGGACTCCAAGAATATCTCGTATGGATTCTCTTTTGAACTCCTTACCTGCTTACACCAATAAAACCAAAGACAGACATCATATCTTTCCACAAAGAATAATACTACTAGATAAGAAACATAAATTTGAGTTATTCCTTAAGAAAATTAAAGAATAGGGTTCTTCCATCTTTCCAACTTTAGGTTTCTTCAGACAAAGTCACTTCACGTTCCTGTGTTAGAATTTTATGGGCCACGTGTATACATATATGTATGTAGAATTCTATCTCGGTTATAGGCCTAATAAAATGTGATCTAACTTTAGTAAATTAATTGGGCCTACAGAAATATTAATTAATTATTAGTATGGGCCTGATGTGTAGAAGCCCATTACGAGTCATTGTGGTTAATGGGCCCACAATGGCCCGTAAGTCAAAATTGACTATAAATAGGGTTGTGGTCCCCAAATCAGATTCACTCTTGACATTTTCTCTGAAAAAGAACTTGTTATTTTTCTCTGTTCCATAAGGAGAATTCATACGGTATCTGAATGTTGGCTTGGAAGAACGCATCCATCAAATTTTGCTGTTTACACTTCCGCTGTGCAATGGATCAAGGTTAGTGTTCTTATTTATACATATATCATTATTTATTCGATCTGCGTATAATTCTGGTTGATTGTTTATTTAGAAATCTGAATAATAATTATAAGGCTAAATTTCTAACAAGTGGTATCAGCTCCACTTTACGTAGATTGTTTCAACATGATATTCAGTATCATTTTTCACTCCGTTTGGAATGCTTATGGTAGTAAAAATGCATTACAAATTTATCATTTGAGATTTCATTTGTTTTGGGGTTGTTGTTTATTGTTTCATGATTATCTTAGTTTGCGATGAACTAGAAAACAAGTAAATGTTGCCGTTATTGTCGAAAAATTGTTTCATTCAATTAAGAAACGAATTTTTTGCCTCAAAAGTGATGAAATATCACCGATAATCATTAAAATCTGGTTTTCAATTTTTACAGACCCGTTTTTATTCAGGTCTTTGGGTCGTAGACCCATCAGAGGTTAGGGAAGACCGTTCTGCATTTGTTAGAACGTTTCTCTGATGCTTGCACCGTTTCAAGCGTCTGTTAAGAGTCAGTTTATCTGGCACGTGCAATTATTAAAATTTGGTTTTCAATTTTTACAGACCCGTTTTTATTCGGGTCTTTGGGTCGTAGACCCATCAGAGGTTAGGGAAGACCGTTCTGCATTTGTCAGAACGTTTCTCTGACGCTTGCACTGTTTCGAGCGTCTGTTAAGAGTCAGTTTATCTGGCACGTGAAATTATTAAAATCTAGTTTTCAATTTTTACAGACCTATTTTTATGCGGGTCTTTGGGTCGTAGACCCATCAGAGGTTAGGGAAGACCGTTCTGCATTTGTCAGAACGTTTCTCTGATGCTTGCACCATTTCGAGCATCTGTTAAGAGTCAGTTTATCTGGCACGTGCACACGCGACAGAGGTTAGGGAAGACCGTTCTGCATTTTTCAGAACGTTAATGGGCCCACAATGGCCCGTAAGTCAAAATTGACTATAAATAGGGTTGTGGTCCCCAAATCAGATTCACTCTTGACATTTTCTCTGAAAAAGAACTTGTTAGTTTTCTCTGTTCCATAAGGAGAATTCATTCGGTATCTAAATCTTGGCTTGGAAGAACACATCCATCAAATTTTGCTGTTTACACTTCTGCTGTGCAATGGATCAAGGTTAGTGTTCTTATTTATACATATATCATTATTTATTCGATGATTCTGGTTGATTGTTTATTTAGAAATCTGAATAATAATTATAAGGCTAAATTTCTAACATCCTGAACTCCGGCTAATGATTCCTACCAAAAACCTGTTTCTTCAGGTGACCCTAAAGTTCCTTTCAGACTTCAAGATCAAATCACATATAAAAAAAAGTCTAGAATGCCAGACATAACAAAATAAGTAGTAGTAGCTTATTGCAGATTTTTCCGACTGTCACATATCAAATAAAACTTACTAGACGATGATCTAGTGAACAGTTTTGTGAAAAGCAGCAACAGAACACACACACACTCCCAAATATATATGTATATACATATTACCAGACACCATGCTTCTGAGAAGATGGAACAGAAGACACCATGCCTGGCACAGCAACGATATCGTGACTCCCCATCATCCGAGGCCACGCAGCGGTCATTAAAAACCATAAAACTTCGACTTCCACACCAAAAACTCTCCACTTACTCACGACACACACCTCACTTTGCACTCCTCACTTTCACTCATATCACACTCACACGTTATTCACACACACACTGATGCTCCTTTTATAGACAACTTAAGTCGGTTAACAACCGACTTTAGGGCTTTCTATAATATTGTAGATATTATTATAGAATATTAGAATAATATCGAAGATTTATATAAAAAATATTATTTATGTATTTAGGACAATATGAAGACTCTAGAGATATCAAGAGAGATGTTAGTAACTTCTTAACGTATGATAGATAATCTCTGAATGTAAAACATGTTCGGGAAAGTAGCTTTCTATTATAATTACACTTCTAGCATTGCTCCACCTATTTAAATAATACAAATGAATTTGTAAAAGGGGTTATTGTGCTTACCGGCAATGTTGCTCCATCTCTCTCACGCATGCCAAATGCATTGTATGTCCACATGGTAATATAGCGATATCTTTCATAGTCTCAAATAGAAACTGCACACCGTATAGGATATTGCTAAGTATCAATCAACATTTTTCAGGATCTTGCGTTAACCAGCAAACATTGTATTGGTGTAATAGTAATTCGAAACAAACTGGACAATTATGGTGCATAGCTCCTTCCGCACAATGATATGCATCTTTGATTGAATTTGAATAGCAACAACCTGAAAAAGTAAATCATTAAAATCGTTACTAAACAACTGAGCTATTAAATAATCCAAACTGAATTTCATCTTCTCATTTAGCTTGTCCTATAAATCACTCACCACATCTTGTACAGTGGAAAACGTTATCCTTTCCTCCAGTTATGTAAAAGAAATCACAAAAGAAATGAATCAGTTCCACGACCTGACACATACTGATTAATTTGGAGGAAGCAACCAGACATCGAACGTTGTTTTAGATAAGTAGGTGAAGTACTTTCACGACTTTCTTCCTTCTTAAATACTATGTATAGAGGTTAGGATTGAAATAAGAACAAAGCAGAAAGAAAGGGTGGAGATGACGTGCGATCTTACCTGCATACTCCACATTCATCGCAGTGATATTGGTTCTTCGAAACGTGAAAGAAACAATTGGTTTTAAGTTATTGGTCAGTTTTACTCCAAAAAGAAACAACTGGTTTAAAGTTATTTTCTTTCTCGAGATTACTTGACTAAGAATGAGAAGTGGAGAAATTTACCTCATCATAAAAGAATCTGCACTTTGCACAGAAGTACTTTGATGAGCCTACTACTCCAGCAGTCCGATTTGTTTATCAGAGGATGAAAGCTCGTGGGTTTCCTAGAGCCGGTCCAACAATGAAGCATGAAGGGAATCTCTAAAGGTTATGAATAAGAAGGGCAGCTGTTTGTGTGGCTGTATTGGGCAAGTTTGTTACTTATTGTTATTACCAGCATGGCATGGTAGTTACAATTTGTTACAAAAAGTAGTATATATAGATAGAAAATGAATGAACAAATCAGAGTGGAATTTTGTAAACAGTGATGACATTGATAAGTAAGGCAGACTCATGAAATCTGCTAGTGACAGCTTTTACAAACGTTCCTAATACAATACTTCTATCCTTCTCTGTTCTTCATCTCTGCTATTTCTTCCTTCTTTATAATCTGTTACAGTCACATTGCACTTGCTCCTAACATTTTCGTATCAGAGCGCTCGATCTACTTGTGAGTTTCTGAATCAACAAACATGGACTCCACACACCCCAAAACTTGTATGGAATCAAGAGTTGAGCATCTCGAAGAAGACGCCGAAGACATTAGTGCCAATATGACACTCCTCATGTCTCAGCTTCAAGAAAACCAGAAACACATTCTTGACACCCAAACCAATATCAATCTCATCCTCCAAAATCAAACCCAGAACCAAGCGAATCCAACACCTCCAAAGCACCTGTCAACCATGATAAAAACAAAGAGACAACAAACACACTACCCACTATTGACCATACCCAAAACACCCACCACCACCAACCCAACCCAGCCACCACCCTCACCATAGCTGAGAGAGTGATAGATAAAGACAAGTTTCCTACGAAGCTAGAGCTTCCCGTGTTTGATGGGGGAGGAGCAAATTCTTGGATCTTTCGAGATGAACGCTACTTTTCCATTAACCGATTGTCGGAAGAAGAGAAATTAGAGACGATTGGAGTGTGTTTTGAGGGAGAGGCTCCGGCTTGGTTGCGATTCAAGGAGCGTATCAGTTCTTTCTCTTCCTGGGAAGAACTGAAAACCCAGGTGTTACAACGTTTCGCTGGATTACAGGACGACACTCTCTTGCATCGTTTCTTTGCTGTGAAACAAGTAGGTCCTGTGGCAGAATATAGGGCTCAATTCGAGTACTTGGGCCGGATAGAGAGGAAGAACCAAATCCTGGGTCTGTCCTTAAACCCAAAAACCCAAAAATACCCAACACTAATACACAAATACGACAACAAAACACTCACATGGACCAAATCCTATAGCCCCGTAAGCCAACCCACCCTTCCTGACAAAACCCACAACCCACAACCCACACTACACCTTCCTTACAAACCACAGTCCACCGAAAACACCAAATCAACCAACGTCACAGTACCACCAAAATTCAGAAAACTCACATCGCTTGACGCTCAGACAAAACGGACACAAGGACTTTGTTTTCGGTGCGATGGGAAATGGCATTTTGGACATCATTGTCCGCAGTGAGAACTGAATGTATTATTGGTCAGTGAATCAGATGAGAGTGACGTTACAGAGGAAGGAGTAGCCGAAGTTGAAGAAGCTCCCAGTAGTGTTGAGTTATCTCTAAATTCTGTTGTAGGTTTGTCGGAGCCACGGACCTTGAAGTTGAAGGGGGAAGTTCATGGACTAGAAGTTGTCGTTCTGATTGATTGTGGGGCTACCCACAATTTTATGTCTACAAGCTTGGTAGAGACTTTGCAGATACCATTTCAAGAAACTTCTCAATACGGAGTCATTATTGGTTCCGGGAAAAACTTGAAGGGTATGGGAGTGTGCAAGGGTGTAGTATTGCAGCCGTAAGAACTTACTATTGTTGAGGATTTTTTGCCTCTCCCATTGGGAAGTACAGATATGATACTTGGGTTGAAGGGGTTAGCAACTCTTGGAGAAACACGAGTTGGCGGAACATTATTTGGCTATCACTATACACCTTTAAGTGCTTTACCCCCATCTCTCTTGCCAACTGGAGACCGGCTATTAGCGCTTCGTACTCTGCCTCATTATTGGATGCCTTAAACTCTAGTCTAAGGACATACTCCACCTTTTCTTCCTGGTGTGGGCTGATCAAGACCACTCCTGGCCCACATCCCTCAGCATTAGATGATTCATCCACATATAGGCTCCAGGTAGGGTGTTGCGCACCCTGTGAGTTAGGCTGACTCATTTCTGCAACGAAATCCGCCAATACTTGGGCCTTGATCGTCGTTTGTGGTTTGTAGTGTATATCAAACTCTCCTAGCTCTACTGCCCATTTTATCAATCGTCCCGAGGTTTCGGGTTTCTGCAAGCATTGCTTGAGAGGTTGATCGGTCCATACCTCAATTGTGTGACTCTGAAAGTAGGGCCTGAGTTTTCACGCCGCAGTTATCAACGAAAGAGCCAGTTTCTCAATCGGTGTATACCGCATTTCTGGCTCGTTCAGCACCTTACTGACGTAATAAATCAAAAATTGCTCGTTACCCTCCGATCGAACGAGGACTGCGCTGATCGCCCCTACTGTAATTGCCAAATAGATAATCAGACTCTCCCCCTCAACAGGGCTTTGCAAAATGGGTGGATTGGTCAGATATTGCTTCAAGTGTTGAAATGTTCTTTCACATTCATCAGACCAGTAGAACTAAGTCACAACCGCTTTTCTCAAAATTTTGAAAAACGGGAGGCACTTGTCCCCCATTCTAGAGACGAATCTACTCAGAGAAACTATCCGCCCGGTCAATATCTGAACATCTTTCAAACATCGCGGCGAGGGCATCTGGATGATGGCTTCGATCTTCTCTGGGTTCGCTTCAATCCCCCTCTGAGTAATCATGAACCCCAGGAATTTTCCAGATGCCACTCCAAAGACACATTTTTCAGGGTTTAGCTTCATCTGGAATTTGTTGAGGGTCTGAAAGACATCTTTGAGATCTTTCACATGTTCAGCAGCCGTCTTAATTTTGACTACCATATCATCCACATAGGCTTCGACCGATCGACCGATCTGTTTCTTAAAGACTTCCATGACGAGCCGCTGATAAGTGGCCCCTGCATTCTTTAAACCGAACGGCATCATCCGGTAACAGTACGTGCCCTGGTCAGTTATAAAAGTCGTCTTCTCTTCATCTTCGATACTCATTTGGATCTGATGGTAACCCGAAAAAACATCCAAGAAGTTGAGTAGCTCATGCTCTGATGTAGAGTCTACTAGCTGATCGATTTTGGGCAGGAGAAACTGTCCTTTGGGCATGCTTTGTTCAAATCGGTGAAGTCGATGCACATTCTTCACTTTCCATTTTTCTTCTTTACGAGTACAACGTTTGCCAACCATTCAGGATACTTGACTTCCCGAATGAACCCAGCATCAAGCAGTCTGTCTATCTCTTTCGCGATCACCTCCTGCCTCTCTTTGCTGTGCCATCGCTTCTTCTGTCTAATTGGCTTACGATCTGTTTGGATGCCGAGAGAATGCGATGTTACTGATCGATAAATTTCAGGCATGTCGTTCGGTACCCAGGCAAAGACCGATCTGTTTTCTACCAAGTAGTCCGTGATTTCTTTGACTAGGCCCTTTTCAAGCTCGGAACCCAAATTTGTGAACTTGAACCGGTCTGTTTAATCCAATATGACCCGCTGTGTTTCTTCTACGGGGTTCATCCTCTCCGTTTCTTCGTCAGCTCTCACGTCGAGAGAGCTTGTCAGGACTACCGCTTGGTCTAGCGTCCTTGTTTCCGCTAAGTATCACTCCCTAGCGATTCTCTGCTGACCCCTGACAATACCGATTCCATGGGACGTTGGGAACTTCATTGCTTGGTAGTAGGTGGAGACAATTGCTCCGAGGGCGCTTTGAGTGGCTCGTCCGATTATTGCATTGTATGCCCCTACAAACTTCACAACTAGGAACTCAACATCCCTCTCTATCTGACAGGGCTTTTGTCCGAATTTCACTTTCAGAAAGACTCAAGCGAACGGGTAAGCTGATGCTCCAGTTACCCCTTTGATGGGTCCCTCTATTGGCAGTAGTCGATCCTTGGATACCTCCATCTGCGTGAAAGCATCGTAATACAATAGGTCGACCGAGCTACCTGTATCGATCATCACCCGTTTTACCTCATTACCATCCATGTTCAGATTGACTACTAGCGCGTCATCATGAGGGCAGCTAACGCCGTCCAAATCAGATTCGTCGAATGATATCATCCCACCGTTCTGCCTCTTTTTCTTGGCTGACAAGTCTTCAGCGACCTGTCGGGCGTACCTTTTTCTCCCTTTAACGGTGGACCCTCTTGCTGGGCTATCACCAAAGATCATGTTAATGACCCTAACCGATCGGTTGTCTTGCTATCCGGTATTTCTATCGCCTCCTCTCGTGTCACGTCGGTTGTCCGTAGTCCTGTGCTGCCTCCCTTCATCGTTCGCATTATCCTCCAGGGCTACACTTTGTTCTTCTTGTTCTCGGTCGTAAGGTTGTGGCTGATCATCCGGACGTGAAGATAGCGTGTGGTTATCTGGAGGTGTCTCGTCTGCACTAGGATTTTGGGTGACGGGTTGAGGCGGTGTCAACAGAAGGGCAGCGGGTAATCGCAGGCTCATCCGTTGCAATGCAAGAGCCGTGACGGCGGCTACAGCAGGATTGGCTGCTGTCACCTGACTGATCTGCGCGGTTCTGGACGTGGTGCCCTGACGCCGGGCCCCACGGTGGGCGCCATCTGGTTCAGCCTGATTCTGTTGAGGCAGGATGCTGTTGCTTGGATCCATTATTTCGGTAGGATTGAGCTTGGGAGTACCTACAAAACAATAAGGCACGCCGGGGGTTGATTGCCGACAGGCCCCTCCGACGCTCAAGTTAGGCTTTTGATGAAGGTATTGGGTAGCTAAGAACAGAGAAAATCAGGGTATTAGTCTCGTACCTGAATCATGGCAAAGTAGTACCTTATATAAGGAGCAGCTGCTAGGTTTAGGTCTTTACGTAGATCTTTACGTATGTATGGGAGGTTGTCACCTACGACTGGGCTGATAACGATTGGACCTGGGACTGCCGACCTAACCATCAGCCATTATTGTTGAAACCCGTTATTGAACTGTTGTATGGTGCAGCAGATAGTGATTCGAAACAGAAAAGGAGAATAGTATAATTACATTGATTTCAAGTAACTCTAAATATGAAGCTTATTATGATTCTATAATGTAACCGAGGTGGTCAAAAACACCAAACCAACATTCAGCTGGGTTTGCTGCTCAATGTTGTCATACCTAGATTCTGTCTACGGCCATGCATATTATTTATTTTATCGGTGTAGATCAAATAATGTAGGTAGGGCTAAATCCCCCACCATTCCCTTTCAAAAAGAAAGTAGCTGTTTCAATTAATCCATAATAAAAGTAGCAGGCTCAAGTCCTAACTGAAGCACTAATTAAATAAAGACTACTCGCGACTGAATATCTTCTGCCAAATTATTGGATACCCATCTACGACTTTTTAGTTTTTCTGCATTTGCATGTAAAGCAAACCCAAGTACATGAAACATTCAAATCAATCAATCAATCCAAGAAAACGATAAATCGTTTTGAACTTTGACTGCAAGCCCATGCCATGACACCTGACAGCAAATAAAAATCTTTATTATGATATTTATCATAATTTAAAAGGCATAGAATTTTACCACAATTTATGACGGTGCTGATCTGTCATAAATTAACACATTCGATGGAAAGTGGCAATAAAGAAGAAAAGGACCTATGGCAAATTTTCTTGGGGTTGCTCATCGGTCGTCAACCCAAAACTTCTTATTGGGTAACTACAAAAACCCAAATTTCTAACTAATTGTTTGTCTTATGCAATGATTAAAATACTTGGGTCTATACTCGATGGGAACACTTTAGTAACATTATCAAAATTTTAAAAACGATTTAACCGATATTAAATTTTCATAAATTCGGTTAAATATTGAATAAAATTAAAGAATTTAAAATATAATTAAAAAATTGTAATTATCCATAAAAGAATTTAAGTTTAATTTAAAAATAGAATATTAAATAAAAATTAAGTAATTTATTTGAATTTATAAGAAATTAATTTAGAAAAATCGATACGTTAATTCATAAACTGATCGAATTTTAAGAACAAAAGTTATTTAAGTAAAATGAATTGAAAAGTTTAAAATCAAACTGAAAAATTGGCCTGCTTAAAATTTTTATAGTTGAATCGACCGAATCGGTTAGGTCTAAAAGCCAAATCTACATGTTATCCCTTTTTTATCCCACTCTAATTACACATTAAAGTATTTTGATTTCATCAATCCTAATTCATTAATAAATGGGAATCTTGGAAAGGGTCTTCTCCTCCAAAAATTAATTATTATCATTATCTTATTCAAAATTTGATTAATCAATTTTGGGTAGAGTCTCTTCCTCTATTATTTATGTCTTCTACTAAAGAATATAAGTCACAATTTTATTCACCATAATCTCCCGCCATATTTGATGCTATCAATCATAATGTATATAAATACAAAATATTTTTATAATATCTATTTGTATTATTAATAATAAAATATTTTTTTATTATTACAGTAAGAATGATCATTGATTGATGTAAATGTGTTTTTATAAATATATTAAATATTGTTATTTTTATTTTACATCAAAAGAATAAATTTGTAAAGAAGTTTATGTTGTGCTATATTTAGGGATGACAACTTTGACCCGATTCGGCCGATTTTGTTTGGATTGATGAGCCTATAAGTCAAAAGTGGCTAGTCCGGTTCGGTTCATGACTCGACCGTTATTTAAAAAATAATGTTTTTTATTTTTACTTTAAAAATTTACAAAGTGAGTCGGCCTGATCCATTAACATTTTATAGTCATATTTGAAATAAAATATAAAAAAATTACATAAAGAATGAAGTTACCGTTTACTTTTCAAGGTTGTAGCGTCGTATTATTCAAAATAATCGTAACATTGGGCAAAGAGACAAAAAGTAGAAAAGAAAATTCATATTCAATCTCTTTTCCTTTTCTTTTGGGTATTTTTGTGATAAAGAAGGAAATTTGTAACGTTTTGGAATGCAAATGCATGTGAAACCAACAACGGTTACTGTAATTGTAATTGTAAATGAAAACAAACAAACAGAGAGAGCGTGGCAATCGCCGGCCTTCTCTTGTCTGATACCCCTCAACTCCTTCCCCCTCTTCTGCTCAGTACCATTTTCATCATTGACCCTTTTTTTCTTTTGTACTATGTCTTCCTCTCTCTGACTGTCTCTTCCTTATTTTTCTTCTTTTTTCCGACTCTTATCCGTCCACAATTCCTAGTATGTCATCTTTCTTATGGCTCTTATTATCTTCTTCTTCTTCTTCTTCCTTAAGTATTTGGTTTTTACCATAAATTTGGACGTTTCAAGCCTTTCTGAGCAACCCCATACGCTTTCCTATTTCGGGCTTTTCCAAGGTAGTTACAGTTACAAGGTTGTTACATGGTTTTAAAGCCATCATTTTCTTGTTTCTATAACTCATAACTTACCTCATCGGCCTCCCGCCAAGTTTTTTTTTCCCGGCGAACGGCAGACTGGGGCTACGAGACATATGGCAGCTGTTTTCTGGGTTCTTTTTGTTTCCTTGGTTTCATCAATATTTTCACAACCCTTCACTACCACCACCGACACGTCGGCTCTTCTCCGTTTCAAAAGCTCGGTTTTTAGCGACCCTCTCCATTTGCTCTCTTCCTGGAACTCTACTTCCGATTGCTGCACTTGGTATGGCGTCACTTGCGATGAGTTTTCCGGCAGAGTCATTGCCTTGAACATTACTGGCAGCATCGCCTCACTTCTCGCAGGAACACTACCGGATTCTATTGGAAACCTGACAGAGCTTCGAAGTTTGATACTTTCTCACAACGCCCTCTCTGGTGAGATCCCTGCAAGCATTGGGAATCTTCGGTTCTTGGAGGTTTTAGAGTTTCAAGGAAACAACTTCTCTGGGATTATTCCCGCTCGGTTAAGCACTCTTCAATCTCTTAAAGTCCTCAACTTTTCGTTTAATTCGCTAAGTGGTGAAATTCCCGGTGACCTGATTGGTTCTGGCAATCTGAGAGTGATTGATTTATCAAACAACAAGCTCAATGGAGATATCAGAATCAATGGCTCAAGGGATTGCTTGGGATTGAAACACTTGAAACTGTCTAATAACCTTCTGGAGAATAACATTCCAAAGCAGATTGGCAATTGTAAAAATTTGAGAACTCTTTTGCTTGATGGAAACAATCTGGGAGGTCAGATACCGGTTGAGATTGGTCAACTTCCAGAGCTTCGTGTCTTAGATGTTTCTACGAACAGTCTAATTGATAAGATCCCCAAAGAGTTAGCTAATTGTCGAAAACTGGCTGTTGCTATATTGACTAATCTCAGTAACTTTGTTGGTTTTGGGGATAAACCCGTGATAGAGTTCAATGCTTTTGATGAAAGCATTCCTTATGAGCTGTTGACACTTCCAAGTCTGCAGATTTTGTGGGCACCAAGAGCAAATCTTCATGGAGAGTTGCCTCGCAACTGGAGTAACTCATGCTCACTGAGAGTTCTTCATTTGGGGCAAAATTCTTTAACAGGTATTGTGCCTGAAGGTTTGGGAGTTTGCAAGAACCTTACTTTCTTGGATTTGAGTTACAACCGTCTAGTTGGCTACCTTCCTGAGCGGCTGCAGGTTCCTTGTATGATCTACTTGAATGTTAGTCAAAACAATATCTCTGGTAGTCTTCCAAGTTTTCCTAACGGCAATTGTGATGTTAACTTGGTCAGCTGTAGTGGAGATCCCAAATTGCTAGATCTGGAGGACATTCAGACTGCATATTCCAACATTCCTGTCTGGGGTATCCAAATGGAGGATCTTTTGGGGTCCATTAAGGATGAAGGTTTCCCTATTGTTCACGATTTTAGTTGGAATCAGTTCACTGGTAATTTGCCATTGTTTTCTTTTGGAGATGAATTATTGAAAACCAAGACTAAATGTTCATACAAATTGTATTTGAATAGTAACGCGTTCAATGGGTCTCTCCCCGGTGGACTTGTTACTAATTGTAATAATCTCCTTAGCATATCTGTCAATGTGAGCGCTAACCATCTATCCGGTGAGCTTAAGGAGCTGTTGCTTTTCAGTTGCCGGCAAATGAGAGAGTTTGAAGCAGCGTATAATCAGATTAGTGGATCACTAACCCCTGATCTGGGGAACTTAAAGATGCTTGAATACATTGACCTGAGAGGGAACAAACTCTCTGGTTATCTACCCAGTCAGTTGGGAAGTTTGCCGTCTCTGCAAGTATTTCTTCTTGGAGGCAACAACTTGACGGGGGAAATACCATCTCAATTTGGTCAGTTGGCTTCCCTCATGGTTCTGGATCTTTCACATAACAATGTAACTGGAAAGATTCCTATAAGTTTGGTGAATGCTAAAAGTCTTGAAATACTGCTGCTCAACAACAATAAGCTTTCAGGTGAGATTCCCTGGCATTTCTCAGACCTTCCCAACCTTACTTTACTGGACGTTTCTTTCAATAATCTCTCTGGTCCTGTACCGCCTGTTCCAAGTTTGGCAGATTGTGATAGGCTCCAAGGTAATACTTATATGGACTTGTGCCCAGAAAAAGCTTCATCCTCTGAGCTTCCACTGTCGGGTACTGGTGCAAATTTGCGGAGTCCTAAGAAAAAGAAAATATATATTATTGCGGCAATTATTTCAGCCACTCTCTTAGTTTTCTTATTACCGGTGGTAGTTTTGACCTTTGTCTGTTGGAAGAGAAGATTCTGTAAAGATTCAAACTTGAAAGAGAAAATAGTAGTGACTTTTGCAGATGCCCATGCTGAACTTACTTATGACAATGTTGTAAGAGCAACTGGGAACTTCAGCGTTCGGTACCTGATTGGTACTGGTGGCTTTGGGTCCACTTACAAAGCAGAACTATCACCAGGTTACCTTGTAGCTGTGAAGAGGCTCTCCATAGGCAGAATCCAAGGCACTCAACAGTTTGATGCAGAGATTAGAACATTAGGCAGAATTCGGCATAAGAACCTCGTTACACTGGTTGGTTATTATGTGGGAGAGGCCGAGATGTTCCTAGTATACAATTATCTTTCTGGTGGAAACCTTGAAACCTTCATTCATGACAAATCGGGGAAAAATGTACAGTGGTCAGTTATATACAAGATAGCTCTTGACATTGCACAGGCGCTTGCTTACCTCCATTACTCGTGTGTTCCCCGTGTACTTCATCGAGATATCAAGCCCAGCAACATCTTGTTGGATCAAGAGCTCAATGCCTACCTATCAGACTTTGGTTTGGCCAGACTTTTAGCTGTTTCTCAGACCCATCTTACAACCGACGTCGCAGGTACATTTGGGTATGTTGCACCTGAATATGCAACCACTTGTAGGGTGTCTGAAAAATCAGATGTTTATAGCTTTGGTATAGTGCTGTTAGAGCTCTTGTCAGGCAAGAGGTCCCTTGATCCATCATTTTCCGAGTATGGGAATGGCTTCAATATCGTTGCTTGGGCTAAGATGATGATCAAGGAGGGGCGTTCTAGTGAGCTTTTCTCTTCAGAATTATGGGAACCAGGGCCTAAAGAGAAATTGCTGGGGCTGTTGAAGCTTGCTTCGACCTGCACGGTAGAATCATTATCTGTGCGCCCGTTCATGAAGCAAGTCCTGGAAAAATTGAAACAATTGAAAACCTGACAGTTTTGCATACTTCTAACGTAGGTGTTGGTGTGAAGGTGACACCAGTTACGCCACAAAAATATTCCAAAACCTTAAGGTGAGATCAATTAAATGGGAAAATTCCTTTTAGAATTGTGTTAGATTAAGGTATTGTATACGAACTCATTTTGCATGCTAGAGCATTAACTTCTTCATTTCCTGCCAATCATGCTGTGTAAATAGCCGGCTGCCAAGTCTTTTAAAATGTCTCACCTTCAAAACATTATTATGGGGCTGAAACTAGTACAACTTTTACAGCAGGTTGGATTGTGATGAACATAACCTTTCCCCATCTCACAATCCGCATCTGCATAGGGTGTTCGAGGCATTACCGCTACATTTTTCACAGTATTCTTAAATTTCCGTTTTCTTCTTCTCAGCCCCTTTTCATCTCTTTGCAGAATTGATTC
>JAOSBM010000007.1:15632216-15655197 GCA_027568955.1 Erythroxylum tenue
AAACGATGGAAGTATGTTACGTTCCATCCCCTTCCATCCCAAACCATCAAACCAAACAGGGCCTTAGGGACATTAAATGTGCTCCTACTCATTACTCAAATAAAACCCTATAGGTTTCTTAATAATATTACTAAGTTGTGTGACAATTATATTAAATTATCTAAAAAATATTTAATAGAAACTAGTCAAATTGTGAGAATTCTTTCCCACAATTATGAATTTAGATCTCGATTGCTCGCTAATTACTTATAACTTTTGCACTAACAACATAACCAAAAATAATAATTTTTAAGCAAAAAGTACATTTTTTAAAGTTAGGATACAACTATTCTTTCTTTAGTAGGTCAAGCACTCAAACTCAAGTGATAAATATACATTTTTAAATGTTTAATATACACTAGAATGTCATTAGAGTAAATAATTATAAACTTGCCTATATATGCATGTAATACATGTTTCATTTATCTTATGAAAGTACTAGGTTGATTAGTAAGATCAAATGACAAAACTAACCACTCATACAACATATATTTAGTCTTAAAGGCAATTGTTCATTTATTATTGTTTCTCATCCTAATATAGTAATACCTAATTTTCAAATCTAGAAAATATATAATAACCATGTAATTTATTGAATCTATTATCTAACTTAGAAATAGGATTTCAATGCTTTATTGTTATGATTTTGATAGCTCTGCAATCAACATATATCCACAAATTTTTATCCTTCTTAAGCACGAAAATTGCTAGAACTATACAACTACTCATGTTCTCTTTACGTACCTTTTAGTAATGAACTCTTCTACTTGTCTTTGTAGATTCTTTGTTTTTATAAATTGTTCTTATAAGTGGATTTATTAGGAATGACAACCCCAAGTATAAAGTAGATTTTATGCTCGATCCCTCTAATGGATTATGTCGTTAGTTAGCACATCCTTATACTCTTGCAACAAAAAATATCAACATTAGGAAGAGAAATATCGAGCTCTTTGATATTAGGATAACCCTCTTTGGATAAAAGTATAATCATAGGCTGGTTAGTATGAAAAGTGTTCCTAATATCACTCTTTTTTTTTCATAACAACCCATTTGTTTCTTTATTTTTCTTACTGCTAGCTCTCTCTCTTTCTCTCTCCCCCCTTATTTGGAGAACTCGATCTCCCTCTCTTTTCCTCTCGTAACTTATTCTATCTCTAACTCTCTTTTAAGCTCTGCCCCTCACTTTCTTTCTTTTCTCTTTCATTCTTTCTTTATTGTCTACTTGACTAACTAACTCCAAAAAAGCTTTAGGAATGTTCCTACTATTAAATAAAGGTATCGTCATATTAATGATGCTAATATTTCGATCCACTCCTCAAACTTAGGCTCCTTACTTTACTCTCAATTATGCTAAACTCCTCTTTGAGTCCTAAACTTTTCCTATTAACCTCAAAGACTATATGATCGTCATTAGTATTAAGTTCATCATTCTCTCCCATGATTATGAAATCGAGGTTGTCATCTCCTTTACAATTCAAAAATTTGTTGTAATTACTTCTCCTGAAAATCCTTCACCTTAGAATATATTACATTCATCCTCTCAAACTATTATTGCATGGACTAAAATACATATGAGTTATCCCTCTCCTTTTACATGTTAAAATTCCTTTAAGAGACATATACAAAAATTGTAAGAAAA
The DNA here is from genome assembly GCA_027568955.1 of Erythroxylum tenue. Lineage (NCBI taxonomy): Eukaryota > Viridiplantae > Streptophyta > Magnoliopsida > Malpighiales > Erythroxylaceae > Erythroxylum > Erythroxylum tenue. The sequence goes on from JAOSBM010000007.1 coordinate 15,633,895, forward strand.
AGTTAATAAAGAAAATTATACTCTCAAGGATGACAAATTCTTATGTTTCACTCTTGTTTAATACCGTTTTTAATGTTAATCTAACACTCTACCTCTTAAAGATTATAAATTACTACTGTTTCACTCATTTTTAAGCCTTTTTTTAATGCTAACCTTGTGTTATAGCTTTCAAAGATGACAAATTACTCGTGTTTCACTCTTTTTCATACCATTTTAATGGTAATCTCATACTCTCTGATCTTTTCCACTCATTACTTCTTCCACATATTGTTTAAAAACCTAAACAAACTCAAACAAGACTTCAACCTTGTAGAGTTTAATTGAATTAATAAACAAATGGTAGAGAAAAAAGAATTAAACACCCAAGTAAGAAATTCAAGTAAATATGAAAATAATAGCAAGAATATCAATTAAGCTCAAAAAAAATTTTATGCTACCGTTCCTACGCGACTTTCAATTTATTTTAATTTTCTTTTGATACAAATAATAGGTTTCAAAGCAATAGTAATGGAAGGAACAAAAACAAAGAATTGGAAAAGAAAAATCCTAACATAATAAATATAAATAAGTAAAACCTTAAACGAGACACTGAAGAAAGAATAATTTGATTTTTTGTCGAAACTTTAGAGAAATTTTTTTTGGGAAAAAACATAAAAGATGTAATAAAGAAAATTGAAATTTAGAAGATTAGATTAGAATAAAATAATATGAATAACAAAAAGATCATAATCACAGTTGATTTAGAGCCCAACTTTGACATCAAATGATGTGGACCCACTTAGGAATGAACACTAAATTACTTAAGTTTGAACCAAATACAAGAAAGCTAAATAAAATATATAAAAGGAATGACTTATTGATTATAAAGGATCAAGAACTAAATTCATTAAATAATCGAATGCCATATAAAAAGAATTCTTTAATAAGTTTGAAGTTTGATAAAGAAAAAGGAAAAAAAAAATGCACTCACGACTCTTAATAAATAAAGATTTCAAAAGTGATCAAAATGAAAAGAAATATCTTTTAAATATTAAAAAAGGGTTTTAAGTGACCTACGACATATCCATGTTCTAGATTGTGTTCACTAGAGAAATTTTAGTACAAATAGATATAATCTGGGACACGCTTATGTCTAAGATTGTGGATCTTTCAGTGATTTTGTGAAAATATAAACAGGCTCTAACAAGTCTATGTTGAAGATTATGGATCTTTCTATAACTTAGTGAAGATCGACACTGACTTTAACACATATTTATATTGAAGGTTATATCTCATAATTTATTTTTTCATAAAGCTATACGAACTAGTACATAATCTTATTCATGTTCAAGTCTTCTTCCATATTAACTTTAATTAAGCTAACCGTTGGTTCGCCTTCTTTTATATCTATTAAGCCTCTAAAAATAGCTTTAGAAGATATACACATTTATAAAGATAGAAGGTGGGAGATTTAAAATAAAAATAATGAGAAGTTATGATAGTTAAGATAAACAAAAGTTTTATGAAAAATATTATAAATCTTATTGTTTCAGTGTGATTAATAAGATCTCAAGGTGTTAAACATATTCCTTCTTCTGTTCTGCATTAGAACATTATGTTATGAACATCCTTTCAAATAATGAACATATTTTGGGGACTTATTTTATTTTTAAAGCTTGTTATTATCGTGTTTGCAAATAGATTAAGGCAATGCAATACTTGGGTTTTATCTTCAGCGATCTCTTGTATACTGTTTAAGAGAGTATATCAGATAGGGATGGGTACATGAAAGGTTGACTTGTAGACTATTAAAGTGGGAAAATGGTACTTGATATTTTAGAGTTAAAGAATGACTTAATTATTGAGAAAAAAATATAAAGCCTTTGGTAATTGAACATGTGTTTAATATTATGGCCTATCTAAATAGTTCCAGTTGTTTAAGTATGCATTTAGGAAATGATACTCTTTGGTTGGCCACTTTTTCTTCTTATAGGGCTTTGACTCAAAATATTCATGTGTAGCAAATTTCTTGTTATTAATTTTTAGTAAATTATCGTATTATCCTTTAGTTACTTTAAAAACATAGTGAACAATCAACTTTATGTTATATACTATTCTACTCCTCTCCTTCTAAATGAAAATTAACTTCGCTTAGAATCAAGCGATACAAACATGTTATGCTCCACTACCTAAAGTGATTTGAACTTCCTTTTAAATGAGATATTCTAATGATTTAGCATATTGCAATACTTTATTGGATACTAGTCTACACATTTTTTTTTTACTTATTAATATGAGTTTATAAGAGGTTAACTTCTCTAAATACTTTATGCATTATCATGTTATTACATTGAAATTGTCGCATTGTTTGTATGTCATATTCTTTTAACATACTTGAATGTTATGTATAATATATTTTATCATAGTTTTAGTGAATATTTTTTAGCATACTTAAAAGTTATGTCCAATATATTTTTATTGTCACTCATATGTAATTACTTATAGTGATGGAAGATTTAAGCAATATAAACGATTCAAATAATTGTTTGGAAATAAATGAAAATATTGGAGCATGGAATGATGATATAGAGATGTATATATTCTCATTAATGGTTAAAGAAGTGAAGAAGGGAAATCAAATAACTACTACCTTTTCTAAATATGATAGAAAGAATATAAGGTCAATTCTTCAAACAAAATTCAATAAAGAATATATTAATGTTCAGCTGAAGAATAAGTATAATGCATTAAAGACTATATTAAAAAATTTGATGAACTTACTTAAAGAAATAGAGATATGTTACAACTCTTTCAATGGTGAAGCTAATTTTATAAATGAATATTAGAAAAATCTATTTAAGATAAAAATATGTCTTTGTTTATTAATATATCATATTATATAATTTTTATTCTTATATTTCATTTTCATAATTGTAGGTTCATAAAATGACTCATAGATTCAAGAAAAAAAATTATAAATTGGTTTGCATGAACATATATTAACTAAATCACCATTAAATAGTACAGAATAGGAACATAAAATTGATGTTGATAAAGATTGATCATATAATGAAAAAAAGATCAAGTTGCAAGTTCTCTTTCTAAAAAAACAAAATCTCCTAAGAAGAATAAGGCAAAGAAGATACACTCTTAACATTTTAATAGAGGTTTTGATTATAATTGGTGAATAATCGAAAATAAAGAATGATTTACTTGAGAAAAGAATTGGCCGCAACATTATCCATTTTAAAGATTGGATTTGGAGTTTCATCAATTAATCAAGACAATAATATAATGATGAAATGTTTAAATTCCTAAGATGAATTGAGTTGTTGAGAGTGTACAATATGGAAAAGCAGTGAAATAACATGTTGCTTCACTTTATGTTAATGACAGATACAAGGAAGTTAGATTATGTCTCTTTAGTTATATTTTAATGTTATTGCATATTAAAGTCTTATCGGATTAGACATATTTATATTAAAAACTATTCCATGGTTTGAACAATTTAAATATATGTTTATATGAATATTTGATATGAACTTTTTCACCGAATGTTTGATATAAACTTCTTAAATTTATGTTTAATAGTCATCGTGTTTTATAGTCATTTTAGTATTTATGTTTAAATATTTTGCTAATTATTTAATGTTGGTATTGTAGATACATGTCTTCTTTATCAGATTTTGAATCAAATTATGATGATGAACTAATGAAGGTAATTATTTCTCTAGCTAGGAAAGAGAACAAATATTTTTCATTTATTTAAGCAATCATGCAAAACTTCTAGTTTATTAGGTTATGATTTAGTATTGGAACTTTTGAATAGGAATCCTGCAAGACAATCTTCTTAAGCTTATATGATGAGTTAAGGATTTATCAGACTTCAATGCCAACAATTCATCTAACTGTGGAGGAATAAGTAATAATTTTCTTGATGACTACATTGTATAGTGAGATAACTAAAGTCAATTTAGAGCACTTTAAACATTTGACTTGGAAAATTTCGAAGTAATTTTGTAAAGTCTTATATATAGTTAATCGTCTTACAAAAAGAATTATTACTCCACATCCTTTATCAATACGCCTGTTGAGATGCATTATTACTCCATTATCCTTTATCAATACACCTGTTGAGATGGAACATAATTCAAATTTCTTTCTATATTTTTAGGTATATTCATATATACTTAGTTACTAATTTCATTATGTCCTTATGGTTAATATTTTAATTTTAATTTTTAGGATTGTATAAGAACAATAAATGGTACACTTATTGATGCACATGTTCCGATCAATGAATAAATACTATATAAGGGTAAAAGAATTGATCTACCCTAAAATGTTATACCTTGTGGCTCATTTGACATGTGTTTTTACATCTGCAATAGTTGGATGGGAAAGTATTGCAAATGACTCTCGAATTCTTTTAAAAATAATAATAAATTCAGTGAACTAATTTCCTATATCTCCACATGTTATTACATTATTTTAAATAAATATAGTAATTATGATTATTTTTAATATTTTTTTAATATTATGTTCAATATATGTTAGGTGAATTCTATTAGGTTGATTTAAGCTATACTAATATGCCTGAAATTTTTTCGTCATATTAAAAAGAGAGATATTATTTGCGAGATTATTAAAAAAGAGGAAGACCTCAAAGTTCACGAGAATTGTTTAACTACAAGCATTTTTTACTAAGAAACATTATTGAAAGATATTTTGGCATTCTAAAAATAACATTCTATATACCTTCGAATATGTTGAGTTATGGTACGAAGAAATAAAAAAGATATCGTTTTTATATTTTGTTATACATAATTATATTAGAATGCATTAAAAGTGGGATGAATTATTTGAAAGTTATATTAAAATGAGGAACAAATTAAGAAAAGTATAAATAAAGATATAAATTATCAAGTGAAATATAATATTGCCTCAACACAACTTTAAAGTATGTATTAGAAATAGAATGAAATTATTAAACAAATGTAGAATAATTATATTAGTTCCAATTGATTTATGATTCTTTTTTAAGTGATACCATTATTATATTTTTTAACATTATAATATAATGAAAATCTTTTATTAATTAGAATAATTTAAATATAAAAATTTTATTATATAAAATTTACGTGTAAATTTCTTTAATTATATAAATATTTATACATTTTACTTCTAATCGTAATAAAAATAATTAACTTAAAAGTATAATTTGATATATTAAAAATAATTAAATTAAAAATTTAATATTATAACTAAAAACAAAAAAGATAATGAAATTAAACATATTTTACTTTAATTTTAATTAAAAACTAAAAAAAGGACTGAAAACAACAAACTTCCGTATGCCATTAACAACTATGAAATGTTGGTTGCTGTAATAATCAAGCAAACCGATCAAAAACGTAATTTTCCCTCAGCCACCCAATCTGGTAGATTTCTCATCATCGTTGAGAATCTAAAGAAGAAAAGTTACAAAGGTTTCCTTTCGAGATTATAGCCTAGTGAGAAGGTACCGAACAAAAAAGATCAGTTCCTCCTCCTTAGAACCTAGGCGCGGTTGCGAAAGAACAATGGCATGGAATTGGTGAAGCACTCCAGATTTGAATAGTAGGTCGAGATGGTGGAGGTGCTTGGAAATAAAGACCAGGCTACATCGAGGTCGCTTTGCAACATGAGCTAGAGAGAGAGGGAAGATAAAGGGAGTTAAAGAGAGGATGCTGGGACTATAAGCGAAGAGTAACAGATGGAGAATAAGAAAGAGAGAGAGAAAATATGTATACTTGGATTGGGCTTGCGCTCGAGCTAGCTATCTTCAAGCTTCGGATCACTCCAACTTGTGAATTCATTTCGGGTTTTCGATCCTTTTTAAAGATAAAGTGGAGTTTTTGATTTGATTTGAAAATTGAAATGAAAAATTGACACGTAAAATTAAAACATGCTGCAGTTATAAATGGTCTGTAGGTAGTCAAACATCATATACACAGCTGGCGCCTTCAGGTTCAATGGATTCCTAGTCCAGACGGAAACACCAAAACTACCTACGAAATATTAGACGTAAACAAAGCAAAGGAAATTTAAACCATAAGACCACCATCAACCCGTCTCGGCCACCGCCTCTTCGTCGTAGCAACCCCAAAAGGGGACAATCAAGAAACAACAAATTAGGGGGAAAAAAAAAACCACTTCAGAAATCAATACCCATTACCATTTCCTTACTTGTCAACCATCAACCTCAATTATCATATCCCAAATTACAACCAGGATCCGCCATAAGGAAAGAAGGAAGCAGACAAACGAAACCCAGTAAATGAAAACCAAAACGAAGCGTTCCAGGTCAAAACTTGGGTTACCGGTGGTTTTGGCCTTGTGTTCTCTTTTCTTCCTTGCTGGCTTCTACGCCTCAACTCTCTTGTCTCAGGTATTTCAATCATATGCTTATGTGTGCGATTTGAGGTGGTTTGCTGTTTGATTAATCGTGTGCATTCTAGGATGCGCCTGTTATAAGACCAAGGCTGAGGAGGCTTGAAGTGTTGGAGAGCGAGTCCGTGTCGGCGAAGGAGCACCGTCCGATGCCGCATGGCGTTACCGGAGAAGCTTCTATTGAATCAATTCCATTCCAGGTTTTTTTTTTTTTTTGCAAGCAGAGTCATAATTAGTTATATAGAATTTTTATTTAGACTTTGGATCAATTGATTGGATATAAGAATGAACGTAGTAGATTGGATTGTGCGCTATGCTAGGATTGAAAGATAAATAGAAAGTGCACTGATTAAACGGTACTCGTGGAAAGTGAGATTACTAAGTTCAGTGTAAAAGGCGCATTGGTGGCGTATTACTGATTGACCATCGAAAATAGATTTGATCCATAGAAAGATGGAAAGTGTCATCTAAGTAAAAAATCAGTCTTTTGCTGCTGAAAGAATGATTGGATTGCAATTCTGATAAAATTCAAACGTCACTGCTGATTACTGTTTCTCTTTTATTGTTTGTAGGTTTTGAGTTGCTGATTACTGTTTCTCTTTTATTGTTTGTAGGTTTTGAGTTGGAAACCAAGAGCTCTTTATTTTCCAGGATTTGCGACTCCAGATCAATGCAAAGCCATAATTGATATGGCAAAGTTGCGGCTAAGACCCTCTGCTCTAGCTTTGCGGAAGGGAGAGACTGTTGACAGCACTAAGGGGACAAGAACAAGGTATCTCTTTTCAGTTCCAGTCATCAGTTGTTCAGAATGCATTTACTCTCATATTTCTAAATGGATCTCTTGTTCCCATGATGCTAACACTCTTTCCAACAGTTCAGGTACATTTCTTAGTGCTTCGGAAGATAAAAGTGGAGTTCTGGAGTTGATCGAGCACAAAATTTCAAAGGCCACGATGATCCCAAGGTCCCATGGAGAGGTAATTATCTTCTGATACATTCGGTTGTTTTATGCAGTTTGTATTTGTATCAAGAGTTAATTGTGTAAATTGATAGAAGGGAGTTTGAACAGATATGTTTGTTGACTTTGCTATCACAATGCCATCCATCACCAATCTGCAACCTATATTTGTATTACAGCATCCATTTCTCCTGTACCCTTGCTTGTATTTGTTTTTCGAAAATAGTATATGAAATCAAATTATATAACGCTTTGCAAAAGATTAGAGACTGGCTTCAGATTCTGCCTTTACCATTTTCAGGAATTTATCAACATAGCATCATGTGGTCTTCTATGCCTATTTGCTTACAGTAACTTGAATAAAGAGTTCGATGCTTTTCATATCGTCTGCTTGTGGGTTTTAATCTCTTTTCTTTTTTCGGCTCACTGTCTAAGCTCGTTGAGCCATGTTTGTTGTCTGTATTGTTTTGGAGTGGTTGGCTTCCAGAAAAAAAAATTTAACAGTATGATTTGACTTCATTACTTGACTAGTTAATGTGTAGTTTAGAGCTTTTCCTGTTCGAATCCCCAGTAGTATTATCCATTTTGTGATTGATATCACATTTTGCAGTCATTCAATATTTTGCGCTATGAAATTGGACAGAAGTATGATTCACATTACGATTCATTTAACCCAGCTGAATATGGTCCACAAACAAGTCAAAGGGTGAGCAACAAGCATCTTTATCTTTTCCTGAATATTTACTTTGTTTTCAATCCACGTTTGGTGTATATACTTCTCTGTGGAAATGGTGAATTTCCACACTGAGGAAATTTGGTGCCTTAAGTAATACTTACATGGAACCATATGCATCTTAATGTAAGGCTTTCGTTCGCCCTCTTTTTGTCCTTTGGCTTAGAGCTTGTTTTCTTCATGCAGATAAATATTTAGATTTCAGTTTTTCTGCGCATCAGCATTCTCGATTTAGATGTGAATCTATAATATAGTACTCCTTGTATGTTCGTTGTCATTTTATGAAATAAAGGACCAACGATGGAGCTCTTTTCCATTTCTTTCACATAAAAAAGTTATGATTTGGTTACCTTAGTTTCCATGTTGATGGTTCAAGCCAATGTTTAAAAAACGAAAATGAACTTCACATAATTGTTATGAGGCTGAGAATATTAGTATTGTGGAATTATATTTCCTCTGATGTTAGGAAAAAATATTGTAGCAGCAACTTTTGTGACATTGCCATCGGCATCTAGCAGGAATAATAATATGGAATTTAGTTTTTCTCCAAATTAAACATATTGTTCTCTTCTATCTTGTGTGGTCCTTTCTTATCATCCATTTTAGCATCCATGTATGATGCAGAAAATCTTTTCTAGAGTTATTTATATTGTTGTGGACTATCTGTGAGAGTATTTTTGGCACTATACTGTTGGTCCTCTATTTGACATGTTCTATTCTTATAGCAGCAAAGCTATTTGTGAAATAAGTGACTTAGTAACATAGAACTATTAATACTAAACAATTTTCATTTATCCATTTTCTTCTTTTTGAATTCTGGTGGATCTAAGGAAATTTTGTTATTCTTGCGATACTCTTGAAACTGATGATGCTTTTGTGTACAAACAATTGTGCAGATTGCTTCTTTTTTGTTGTATTTATCTGATGTAGAAGAGGGCGGAGAAACCATGTTTCCTTTTGAGGTACATGACAACACTTCTTACTCTCATCGCCATACCAGACTAATGCTTTTAGTCACTAATGTTTATGCTATTTTGCTGTAGAATGGTGCAAAAATTACTTCCAAGTATGATTATAAAAGGTGTATTGGTGTAAAAGTGAAGCCTAGGCAAGGCGATGGATTATTATTTTACTCTCTGTTTCCGAACGGTACAATTGATCGGGTAATTTTAACTAATTTCTTGATTTATCTATCTTTATTTTTTGTTTTGACTATTTTTCAAGTGACATGAGAAAATTGTATGAGAACTTCTGGATAAACTGCCTGTAGCGATTCTAAAGCTTCAAACAGAAAAATTCATGTTCTAGTATTAGCATTCTACTTGTACAAAAATTCAAATCCTTTGTGTCCTTTGAATTTAGAATGTTTCAGAAGATTATGTGTTCTACTATTGGCTTAAAACTTTGTCCTTGTTTTATTGATGTGAATCTAAGTGAAACCCAAATTTAGAAAGTAACTGTTCAGGTACGGCCAAGAACAAAATGCATGTTATAACATAGAAGTGACACTCGTTCTAATCATTGCCAACAAAAAATCATGCAGAGTGCAGAAATTCTATTCTCACTTCCTTGTAATTCTGATCTTAAAAAGACTATTATTTCTGCAGACATCACTTCATGGAAGCTGTCCTGTTGTCAAAGGGGAGAAATGGGTTGCAACCAAATGGATTAGAGATCAAGTGCAAAATGAATGATATAATGGTTTTAGCTGCAGTGGACAACCAGCTATGCGCCATCTACTCTCAAGTCTGCTTGAAATTTATGATTCACTTTATAGATGGCTGCACAACAAAACCTTCGAGAATGTATAAATGTCGAGTTAAGGACATGTTACAAACGAAATTTCCGGAGAAAGCTTTTGCCACCGCCTTCATGTGTCTGTCGTGTTTCAGAAGAGCGCTCATTCCTGTCCCCTTGTCTAGTCTTTCCATGTTACCGTAGTACTGCTAATTATTGTAAGGGTAACTTGTTCGATTTGATTTGCTCATTAGAAACATTCATTGTAATCTTTGTTCTAGTGCTGGTCAATTGAATTTAAAATATACACAATGCTTAAGGAGCTGACTTTATTACGAGTATACTTAGTTTATAAATTAATTTTAGGAGTCCAAAATTCATTTATTTGGAGATGAAATGAGGTAATTGAAAAGCAGAATAATTATATTTTTTATTTACTTGAATAGTTTACAAGAGTATATACAGGATATATCCTTAAAATATATCTTAGAAATTATGGATATACACAATCATATAACTACTTATAGTATATATATATATATATATATATATGTATATATATATATATATGTATACATATATATATATATATATATAAATATACAGCTAATTAATAACCTTGTCCCGTAAAGTCCTAACTAATTATTTCCTGTGCATAATATGGACATTTGCCCTCAAGTTAGTGAATGAGACTTTCATTCCCAACTAGCTAATAAAGTCTTCAAAGACAATCCTTTTGTCAACATGTCAACTATTTGCTTCTTTGATAAGATGAAGGGTATGCACATTATGCCAATGTCTAATTTCTATTTTATAAAATATTTTTCAACTTCTACATGTTTAGTTCTATCATCCAGAATAGGATTGTGTGCGATGTTGATTGCAGACTTATTATCATAGTATAATTTTATTGGAAGTTCCCATTTAATTTTAAATCATCACTAACTATTTTCAACCAAAGCAACTCACATATCCCTAAAGCCATGGATCTGAATTCTAATTCTGCACCTGATCTTGCCACTACATGTTTTTTGCTCTTCCATAAAATTGAATTTCCTCCCATAAAAATGCAATAACCTGAGGTTGATCTTTTATCCACTAGAGAACTTGCATAGTCTGCATCTTTGTAAGCTTCTAGTGTAATCTTTTCTCATCTTTTAAATAAAATTGCTCTTCTTAGACTACTTTTTAGATACTGTACAATTATGTGTACAGCTTTGAATTATACTTCTTTAGGGTTATGAATAAATTGGCTTATTACACTTATTGTAAAGGCAATGTCTGGTCCTATATGTGTTAAATATATTAATTCTCTACCTAACTTTTGATAAGCTCATTTATCTACTGCTTGATCATATGGAGTATCACTCAATCCATGATTGAACTCAATTGGAGTAGTTGCTGATTTGCACCCTAATCTTCCTATTTCTTTCAACAAATCCAACACATATTTTTGTTATGAGATGAATATACCTTTCCTTGAATATGCAACCTCAATTTTTAGAAAATATTTCAAACTTGATATCAAAATCTTCCAATAACTTTTCCTTAACATCAGCATTTCTTCTTTATCATTTTCATTGACTATGATGTCATCCACATACACCAATAGTACTGTTACTTCCCTAGTTTTTGAAAGTTTGAAAACCAGGGTATGGTCTCCATGACTTTGCTTATCCTCGAATCTTGTCATAGCCTTCATGAATCTCCTAAACTGTGCTCTTAGTGATTGTTTTAGTCCATAAAGAGCCTTTTTTTTAATTTGCACACCAATCCCTTTTGAGATTCAAATCTAGGTATAACTTCTATGTATATTTCTTCTTTCAGTTCTCCATGGAGGAAGGCATTTTTAACATCATATGGTTATAAGTTCTAGCCATAGTTGGCAGCTAGTGATAATAAAATCCTAACAATATTCATCTTTGCTACTAGTGCAAATTTGTCTAGGTAATCTATGCTATAGGTTTGGTTGTAACCTTTGGCAACCAACCTAGCCTTGTATCTTTCAGTAGTCCCATCAAATCTATATTTTATTGTAAACACCTACTTGCATCCAACCAGTTTTTTATCTTTAGGAAATTCCACCAACTATCAATATTTATTTTTTTTCGAGTGCATCCATCTCACTTTTCATAGCACTTCTCCACTCCTCATCTCCTAGTGCCTTGGTCAAATTTTTTGGAATGAGAATGTTATAGAGATTTTTTAGAAAGGTTCAGCATTTTTTGGGCAGGTTTTGATATGTCATGAACAAATATAGTGGATGTTGTGTGCAGGTTCTTGCACCTTTTTTTAGGGCAATGGGTATGTCTAAATCACTAGGTTCAATTTATGGGTTGAAATTAAGCTTGTCATCAATCTGTGGAATAGGATCAGATAAGCTTGTGGTTGGCTCAGTTGGTTCCAAGTTTGTTTGGAATGCTAGAACAATAGCTTATATAGGGGCTTGGACATGTTGTAGGTGAGAGGTAGGTCTCTTTTTGGTTCAAGTGGTTTTTCCTTCATTTTCTCCCCTTAAAGCTCCTATAGGTTCAATAGACTTGTCTAGAAAATGTGGTTTAGACTCTATTTGAGTGAAAAATAAAGAAAAAAAAGTCCTTTGTCGTCCTATCTTTATTCAAATTCTCCCCCTAAAGAAAGATTTGGTTTCATCAAATGTAACATCAATGGACAAAACAAAGTTGTGAGTTTTGGGATGGAAACACTTGTATCCCTTTTGGGTGGAAGAGTAACCAACAAAAACACATTTAAGAGCTTGAGGATTAAGTTTTCCTCTATTTTGAGAGTGAATATAAACATAGGCTATACTTGCAAAAATTCTAGGAACAAGGGTACTAGAGAGGCTTAGATTTGGATAGAATTGTGTAAGAACATTTACTGGTGATTGAAATTAAGAACTCTAGTTGGCAATATGTTATGTAAGTAGACAAAAGTTAGGATAGCTTCCCCCAAAAAGTTTTTAGGAACATTTTTATAAAACAGTAATGCCCTTGTGATGTTCAACAAATTACCATTTTTTCCATTTTGCAACTTCATTTTATTGAGGAGTATTAACACATGAGGATTCATGGATGATCCCTTTTTCAGGAAAGAAATTTGATAGAGTTTGATTGAAATAATCTTTGGCATTGTCAAAACGAAATATTTTGATTTGTGCATCAAACTAAGATTTGATTATGTTATAAAAATTTGGGAAAAGAGTACTAATATCTAACTTATGTTTTAACAAATAGATCCAAGTAACTCTAGTGCAATCATCAATGAAGGATATGAACCATTTTTCCCAGAAACATTAGGAATTGTTGAGCGACCCCAAATATCACTATGAATACGAAAAAAAGGGGGTATGACTTCTTTTATTACTTATTAGAAAAGATGCACATTTGTGCTTTGCAAATTCACATTCATCACAATGGAAAGACTCGACATCTATTTTATCAAAGAATGATGGAAACATAAACTGTATTACATGAAAAGAAGGATGTCCTAAATAACGATGATAAAGCCATACTTTTTGTTTACTAGATATGAATGACTCTGAAAGGAAGGATGTGAGAAGAAAAGCCCTCGATTTGCTATGTCATTCTTTATTCTTTAGGTATTAAAGGCCATTCCTCTCGCTAGCATGTCTAATTGTCCCTTTTATGCCTTGTTACTAAAACACGCAAGAGGAAGGAGGAAAAAACATACTAACATTTAGAGTTTTGGCGAGTTTATGCAATGAAATCAGGTTGGCAAATAATTTGAGAACATAAAGGACATCTTTTAAGATAAGAGGATTATTAAATTGAACATCTACTTATCCAGTAGCAGTGACAACTGATCCATCTGCTATAGTTATGTTTTTATGGCTAGAGGAAGGTGTATAGGAGATAAAAAGTTTAGAGGAATATGTCATATGATCAATGGCTCTTGAGTCAATTATCCATATAGTTGAAGATTGATTTTCTACGGCGTGAGAAATACACGAGATGGAGGAAAAACCTAGAAAGGTCAATGAACATAAAGTTGTTCCTGTAGCTGATGGTTTCTTAAATTTATTTAAGGAATCTTAATTTTTCAATATCTTCTTTGTTAAAATCTTGGGTTTCATCTTGAGTTATTTTTCTGTTATTCATATGTGAACTCACCATATGTGCTTGTTTGCCTCCACCTTTTCTCTGAGTATTGGTCTTGCCATTTAGTTTCTAGAATTGCTTCCTTGTATGGCGGTGTTTTTTATAATATGTGCAATAGAGGGTGTCTTTATTGAATGACTTGGTTAGAGGAGACTACCTATTGTCTTTTGCAATTTATGCAACATTTACCTTCTTCAAATATGTGGATTTAGTTACTCGGGTAAATCCTTCAGTTGCTACTGGATGTATTTCCAACATCACACTTCTTCTCCCTTCCTTAGTTCTAATCATAGAAATGGCCTCATTCAAGTATGTAAGATGATCTTTTCCTAAAATCGAATTCTATATTAAGACCAGTAAGGAACTCACAAATTCAATCTTTTTCTATCAATCATTCAACATTCGAGCATCTTCTACATAGTGAATTTTGATGCATTGATAATGATCTAATTCCTACCATAGACTTTACAAGAGATTTGCATACTTAGTTATTGAGCAAGTCCCTTATTTAGTTGCTAAAATTTGAGCTTTGATCTCATACGAGTAGCATCATTAATTTTAGAGAAACTTTGTTGAATTGCCTCCTAAATCTCCTTAGTTGTGCTGAGAAACATACACGTGTCACTTATCTAAGGATTCATTGAGTTCCACAACTGTGACATAACCATGGAATCTTGCTCATCCCATGCATAAAATTTAGAATCAGTTTTGGTTGATCCAATCCCCAACAAATTGATCAACTTCTCTTTTCCCTTTAAGAATGTTTGAACAAGTTAAGACCACTCTAGATAATTCTTCCCATTCAGACCCTAGGTTGCTTGAATGTTTGGTAAGTCCCCTGTGTGGGTTACAACAATGCTATCTAATGGAGACCCCACTGATAGCTGTGACTTCTGACATGGCTCCTTGGCTAGATTTCAGTAGCTACCTTTCCTTACAGAAGAACAAAATTTTAGGCAAAAGTTTCTCAAAAAGAGCCAATGGCTCTAATATCATGAAAAGCAGAATAATTCTATTTTGTATTTACTTGAAAAGTACACAAGAATATATACAGGAGATATCACTAAAATATATCCTAGAAATTAAGGATATACACAATCATATAACTATTTATAGGATATACATAAATATATAACTAGCTAACAATTTTATCACATAAAATCCTCTAACTAATTATTTCCTATGCATAATAATCTATTTATTTGTATATATAAAAGAGTTACCTCACTAAAATTTTCGCAAATGATACTCTTTGATGAAGATGATTTTTGAATTTAATGAAAACATTTGCAATGTAATAATTAAAAACTAATACTAAAAATCAAATTCAACTAATAAAAAAGAAAATATTTAATGAATAATAATTAAGATTCAAATTTAAAAAGTCACAGGAAGAGATTTTGTTAACAAAAAACACAATATTGAGTGTTTTAATGAGTCTTTTATAATTAAAAAACTGAAAGCCTTTTAAAATTTAAATAAGTTATTGTAATCATATTAACAAATTCAATCTAATTTTCACAATCACAATATTTTTTAAATTAAAAATCTAATTCAATTACTTAAAGAAAAAAATAACATTGAATGTTTATAGGTAGGTATTTTTTTTATGGGTTTGTCATACAGAAAGGACTCAAAACATAACGAGACCTCTTAGTAGGAATAATAATAGATTAAGTTAGGTTCAATTAATGATGGTAAATGGCCAACCTTATGGACATTCCTACTTATTAGATCTACTTAAATATATCGTCACCCCAATAACAAACGAGGTCTTGGAAGAGTTCCATGAAAGGGCAAGTACATATTTTGCTTTTTGTGCTATTTGATTTTATTTTATGTGTAATTTTTGTTTACTTAATTAAGATAACTGTCT
Source organism: Erythroxylum tenue (assembly GCA_027568955.1). NCBI lineage: Eukaryota > Viridiplantae > Streptophyta > Magnoliopsida > Malpighiales > Erythroxylaceae > Erythroxylum > Erythroxylum tenue. The sequence continues at coordinate 15,649,728 of JAOSBM010000007.1, forward strand.
GTGTGTTATGGAAATTTCAACTATTTGTTTCACGTTTTTTTAATTTTCGTTAATTGCATCTTAAGATAAATATGTGTGTGTGTGTGTGTGTTATGGAAATTTCAACTATTTGTTTCACATTTTTATTAATTATCGTTAATTGCATCTTAAAAATACTTTTTCTTGTTTTAAAAACTTGGTTTACATTTTTTAATTAATTTACATTTTAGTTTCTTTTATTTTTTTCATACCATACTTTAATTTCTTAGGCTTTATTTGCGTTTTAAAGAATTTTTGGATCAATTGCAAAATAAAATCAAAGTTTGTCGTGTAATAATTAAAGTTCATTTAATTTTGAATGAACAATCAAGATTTATATCCACTCATCAATCCATGTATACCTCAAATAGTCCAATTGCAACATGTCGTATGTCCTCAATTTATGATGCAACAACAAAGTAAATGAGGTTGTATCATATAAACATGCAGCTCTGGATTGTGTTTCGATCTTAGTTGGTGATGCTTGCTACAAGCATTTTGCTAAAAGATTTCCAAATTCCAATAAGATTCAAAGCCCATGCCTTTAAGCCTACATCCTCTCTCTCGCCTCCCTTTAAAATAAAAACTCATTTTTTAAAGTTCCTTTCACGAACCTCAAAATGGTAATAACAATTTCCTTTGTCTAATTATTTTATTTTCATTTATCTAACTTTGTTTTTCATCTTTTTTAATGTAAATAAAGTTTCTAAGGAAGAACACAACAGTTGCTTTAGGGTAAAATTCTACACGACACTTTTCTTTCTTTTCTTTTTCAGCATTTTCACAATTATTATAAGCTAATTGTTTCTATTTTTTCTTGAGCTTATTCAATAGGGTTCAGGGAAACTTTGGAAGCTTATGGGAATGTGAACAAGGCAAAAACACGAACGTGTAGTAGGAGTAAAACAATTGAGTGTACTTAGTCTTTATTATGTTTCTGTTTTGTTATTTGTATTAAGAAGTTTATGCTATGCTTTTTGGAAATCGTTGTATTCACAATGTTAGTGTTAGGGTTTAAAGTAGTCAATTGTTATTTTTCATTCAATTTTAGCAATGAATTCTTTATTTGAAATGAAATTTATCATTATGATTTTTGCTTTTATAAATAGAGATTTAAGCACTTTCTTTTTTCTCATACAAGCATAAAGATTAGGGCATTTTAGTTTTCAAATTGATAGGATTATGTTATCTATCATATTCAGCTATTAAAGTTCTTGAAGTCTAAAAATATTTCCCAAAAATTTGTTCATCTAGAAAATTTATGGTTTTGATATGTTTAGATGTTGGCTTAAAATGCAAGAATGTTTGTATGTTTGAGCCAAGTTTTAAGATTTTTTAAATAAATTTTGAGACTTTTAATTGGGAATTTTATTTTAGCACATTTTATTTTTTAACCTAATTTCATTATTGGGTAACTTTAACAGATTTATCATGGGTATGGTTTTGTTTTTAATATGCTTATTTGCTTAATTAAGCCTATAAATTATCTTCTGACTTTTACATAAGTAGAGTTGGTTGTCTTAACCAAAACCCAATTTTCATTTTTAATTCTTGTTCTATTTTAAATATCTCATTCAAAAGTGTGTAATGGGAATTAAGCATTTACTATTTAAGAGCCAATGAAAGCTATTGGAGATCCATTAAAAAATATTAAAATGTGTTGACATGTAGGATAAGAAAGGTGAAAGAAACCCTTAACAACTGAATGGTGGATCTCTATATAAGGAGTAAAGCTTTGCTTCTTCAAGAAATTGAAGTAAGCCCAAAATGGTGATTCAAGTAAAGGAGCAAACATCACCAAAAGGATGTAAGATGAAAACAACACCAACTATAAAACAAAAACAAAACAAAAACAATTGGCCTTGAATTGACTTTTAAGAGGTTAAGAAGTAGAATGTAATCAACCTAAAGTCGTACTTGTGACCAACACCTAAATTGCATTAGTTTTGTAGACTCAATAAATAGAAGCAAATCAATGCTAGAGTCTAACTTATAATCGATGTTAGACTAATCCTTGTTATATGTATTGAGAGTTCTAGAACAAAAAATGCTATTAATTTTAGAAGCTAGACCGACATTGAACTCATGATTTTACTAGTTTTCTTAATTTTTTTAACTTTTGTTTAGATAGGAATTGACTTATCTTTCAAATTTATTTGTTTTTCTAATTAGATTTTCTTAAGGTTATTATTTTCCTTTGTGAGTCTAGTTCTTAGGATTTATATGTTTATAGGGTTTTATGCCTATATAAGGCCATCTTATTGATGTAAAGGGGAGTTTTTCTTTTTATTATTGATCAATATTAAAGCTTTTTTTTCAATATTTAAAAGTAACTATTGTTTTAGGTTCTCTAATAATTTAAAATCTTATCTAGGCTGCTAGTGGTGATCAAACCCTAGGATCTTATCACTTTCAATCCTATCTTTTTATGGAGTATGGCAATTCATATCCTTCTTTTTTTTCATATTCATGTTCTTTAATCAACCATTGTAATAAAGCAATCTTTGGTCCTATCATATTAATATCAAATTTCACTAGTTATATTAGTGAGGGTTATAATATAATTTAGTATTAGAATCATCTTCTATACTCAAGATTGTTCTTAAAAATCCTATTATTATGTTTCAATATCCATGTATCTTCTTATCATATATACAATTATTCATATTCCAACAATGACAAGGTACTCTATGAACTATGAATTTTGTATTGTCTAGTTGTTTTTGTTGCTCTTATCATTTAATTCATTCTTATCGATTTTTATGTCCTTTTTATTGGGTATAATTGGATTCTTTTATAACTCAATTTCTTGATCTTGATTTTTCGTATTCTTCTGGCATCTATTTATGTTTCTTTATTTTGGTTTTCTATCTAAATTACATTTTTAGAGTGATTTAATAAAGGGGGAAGATTTAAATTAACACTCTTGATTTTGATTGCATATAAGTGAACTTAGAGAGAAACACGTAAGGAAATTCTTTTGCTCCTAACGTTTCTTATAAGTACATTATAACTCAGACCCAAAAAAGAAAAAGAAAGGTCCAAGTAAGTGAGGAGAAAAAAGTGAGGCAAACCATGAGCCCATCATAAACATCATATAAGGCGAATATAAGCTACTTTTTTTTGACAATCTAGTGAAGTTAAGTATAGGTTGGATAAATATGAAACTTTCATAGCTAGCTCAGAACATAACTCACCTATAGTTATTAGGATGGATGATTTTGCGGTGAATGAGAAGGTAAAAGGTGTTGTCAACTACTTAGGAGAGTTAAACCTAAAGGGCAGTAGAGAAAAAAGAGGTGGAAGAAGAGGTAGAATTGGAAGACAAGGAGGGGTTAAATTTGGGATAAGTTAAGAAAGAGGGTATGAACGAACGGTAAATAATAATATGGGTAACATTAAGGTGATAATATCACCTTTTGTAACAAAGATAGAATTGGATGCCTACTAAGAGTGGGAGAAGCATGTAGATCTAGTTTTTTTTATTGTTGTGACCTTTTGGAGGAGAAAAAGGTCAAATTACTTTTGGAGCATTCAAAGTCTCAACGAGGAATCAATTGAAGAAAACACCCACAAATAGAAGTGATGATGAAGACTTCACTTTTAACATTAGGAAATTCAAGAAATTTCTTAATAGAGAGAATTTCTCCAAAAAAAAAAGGACTTCTTAAAAGTAAAGGTGATTTAAAATGTAAATCCTCTAACGTTATTTATTTTAAATCTAGAAAGCCCACTTAAACTCACAATTTCCTCTACTTAAAGATATTGACAAGTGTGAAACAAATTATAAGAAGGAGAAGAAGGACAAAAACATAAATAAAGAAGTTAAAGCCTTAACTTGGGATGATATAAGAGAATTTGAAAATAAGCATTTAGAAGGAAAGATAACTCATATGTGTTTTACAGCTATGAATAGTGATGAGGTAACATTTAACTCTAATTATATGATATTGATAGTGATTTAAGATGAACTGGTCGAAAAATTTTAAATAATGCGTAAGAGAAGGAAGAAATTATCCTTCAAACTCAAGAAAGTTCAAAAATAGTTGGATGCATGTATGAATGAGGATGAAAATATGAAAAGTGAATTGCATAACATTAAAGCATAAAAAAATGTGGTCATTGATGACAATCATGCATTAAACACATCAAAACAAGAAATGAGACATTAAAAAAGGAGATCAATAGTCTTAATGATTCATTATCCAAATTCACTAAAGGGAGTAAAAAAACTAGAAAACATTCTAAGAGCTCAAAATTCCAATAATAGGCATGGAATAAGATATAACTATAGAAATGAATCCAATTACAAAACCACGTTTATAAGGGAAAAATATTTGCATAGCGAAGAACTATTGCCTAATATGACAAATGAGTATGGAGCCTCCATATGTAAGCATATGCACTTATATGCCACATCCACTAGGACTCATTTTAAGAGCAAGCATCATGCTTTTATATATGGCTCAAAATCTAGGCATAGAATTCAATACTCTCAAGGGAAGAATAAGCAAAACTTCTATGACAATATATAAACACACTCACACACCTTTAGACCTAAAAGAAGCATGCATCAAGTGTTTATTCATAGTAAGTATTATACATATAATCAAGACATCTCTTCTCACTTCTCTAGGAGAATATGCAATACCTTTAATATTTAAAGAAAGATAGCTCATTATACATATACATAAAGAGGTCTAAGTAATCTTCATCACTCATATAATCTGGTAGGTCATTTTTATAGTAATTCTAGAGATGTATATAGATTTAGTTTTATCAAACAAATAATGGCAAGAAAACCCTTGAAAATATAGATTGAAATGAAGAAGAAGCCTAATAATAAAGGAACTAAGCTTATTTAGGTACCTAAAATACATTGATTACCTTATTTTATAGAGCTCTTAGAAAAGAAAGAGCAAATGGTATGATAGTATTATTTTTGAAGAGTTTATGATTTTTATCTTGATGAATCTAACCTTCTTGTATTAAAAAAAATCTTGAATATGTTAAGTGGAATGTGGAGAAATTAGAACTTAAAGAGAAAAAGAACGATCATCAAAGACTCTTTAAAAAACTCAATTTTTTAAAATCCAAGTTAGGATGATAAGAAGGATGAGATGATTCCAATGAATTGAAAATTTAAGAAAAATCATCATCCAAATCATATCATAAGTAATGTAAAAGAAAAGGTAATTATGTTGGACCCCGAACGTTTCTATAAGCAAAGACTATTAAATAAGAAATTATTAACGATTATTCATGTGTAGAAGAGAGGAAAATCCTTGAAATTGAAAAGAAATAGAAAAGATGGTTTAGATATAAGATGGATTTTGTGTTCAAAGCTGGAAAATGTGTAAGTTCATTGAGCATGTTCTGGTGTTTTAGCCATAACTTGATCTCTAGTTATCCAAATGAGATGATTCTTGATTTGGATTAAATTAGAGACATA
>JAOSBM010000007.1:15719360-15731657 GCA_027568955.1 Erythroxylum tenue
TATCTCTGATCTCCTCCTAACTCTGGGTGGAGACCTTTCTTCTTGTTGTTCTTGCTGTACAGACTCGACATTAGGTACAGCAGTCGAAATTTCCCCCCTTCTAGGATGACCTCGACCTCGTCCTCGTCCTCGTGGAGGAGGTGTTCTTCTAGGAGGCATCTCTAATGCGGAGAAAATTAAAACTATTTAGACGCAAAAATAACATGCTATTGACATGATGCAGATCCTATGCTCCATAGTGTCATGCTTATGCAAGAATATCTTATGCATATCTCTTATCCTAAACTTTTCTTTAACACTTTTTGTCCATCATATAGATCACAAAATCCTTACTCTTATACAACCTCTGGCTCTGATACCATCTAACACAACCCGCCTTTTTGGGCCGTGTTGGCACTGGGGAATGGGTAGGCTTAATGTCACCAAAACCCGTTGTAAGTCCAACTTTTCTATATTCTACTAAAATTCGGCATGAACTATTCGTTTATCTGATTAATCCTTATACCTGCTAAATAGGTTGTAAGAAGGATCCCAAACTACAATTCTCACACACATGAACTATTTAACATCAACCAACAACATTCTCAACAACATAGTATATCCATACATGTTTTATGTACATATGATTATGAAAATCCATGGAGCATCTAGAAGTAACTGAAATTTACATCATGACAAAAGCATTACTTGCTACTTATCCAAGCGAGTCTCAAAAGACTTGGATTTCTCTCTTGTCCAATATGCTAATCTCCAGAAATGATGATAGTGAAGTGTGAGTCTACAACGCGACTCAGTGAGTTATAAATATACTACTATGCTTGTGAGGCTAGGTAATACAAAGCTAGCTTCACAAGAATGGTCTATAGTATTCTGAGCAACAATACATGGTATCGATAGATACATAGGTAGTAATCTCAATGCGGCAATAAAATGAGAATCAACAAATAAGCTCAATATGAATTGTTCAAAGAAAACATGAATCTGGTTTCTGAATTCTTTTCTGGATTCTGGGTTTTGGTTTCTTTCTGAATTCTGAGTTCTTTCTAAATTCTGGTTTCTTTCTGAGTTCTGGTTTCTAAAGGATTCATAATTCTGAGCTTTCTCATTTCTGAGTTCTGATTCTTTCTGAAATTCTTAGGAAGAGACAGAGGCATGCTAGTACGGCATATCTCTCCTTTTTCTAATTCTAGACAAGGTTGGCCTAACTTTGCCCCTAGAGGCCTGCTGTTGGATCCGTGTTTTGCGTACCGGGGCGAACTGGGCCCAGCATACCCCAAGGTAGCACGCAACCCATACTTAATCGAAATTGTCCTCTTTGATCGCGAATCGAACTCGCAACCTCAAGGTTTTGTTGCATTTACATGCACGCCTCTTACCATTGAGCTACTTAGCAAATAAAAAACTCATTTTATATTTGAACATTTTCTAACAAATAACAAATATTAGAAGATGTGACTTTTCAACCGATCGAATGTGAAGTTCAAACTACTTATAGCTATTAAATGATTATATATATATATATATATATCTACGTGCCGGCCAATAACATTCATACGTTGTCAAGCTGTTTCTAAAAGAATATATTCCTTAAGAAAGATGTATGAATTCATCTGTCTCTTAGTTGAGTTAATTTATCATGTTCTACTTCCACCTATTTTCGTAAATAATAATATCATTAATCTGCCTTCTATTACGTTTGGTGAATAAAAGTTTTTTGAATGATGTGTATACTTTTATTTGCAATTTCATTATCATGTAATCATTATAAAATCGAATTGACTGAACTGATTTAATCATAAAAATTTTGAATTGATCAATTTTTAATTCGGTTTACTATAATCACCTTTGTTATTAAAAATCAATCATTTTATTAATTAATTGGTCTATTTTTATAAACTAATTGATTTTCATAAATAAAAAAATTAGTTTTCATTTAATAGTTTATGTTTTTAATTAAACTTCAACTTTTTTAATGAGCAAGAATAATCTCTTTTTTTAATTATATTTCAAATTCTTCAATTTTATTCGATATTCAATTTCATGAGAGTTCTTATCAGTTTAATTTTTAGTCTAGTTTTTTAAAACATTGTTATCATGTACTTAAAATTAAATTTCAAATTTTAATTCTAAATAAAAGATTTGAATTTTATACCATATACTTTAATACAAGCACATAAATTTGTAGATTTTAATTCAATTTATCTCTACTTCTATGTCAAAAAAATTCAATCAAGTTCCGAGTATTATGATTTATTCGTTACATAATTTATCATATTTGAAATTATATATCAAATTTATTCAAATATTTGAATATTTGAATTTGATTCAAGCACTACAATAACCATTTGGTTTGGTGAATTTTAATTTCAAGGTCCCAAAGTAACATGGTAATAGTATTTCACTAGGAAAGGACATAAAAGGAGTTTCTTATTATTATAATCAAACAGATAAAGGCCGAAAATAAATTCCAATTTCCTACGGGAAATTTAAAGACGGAACACGACAAACTGAAATCTTTTTTTCATTACAAAGATGTATCATGTCAGGATCTGTTGCTCAAACCGAATCATGCCAATTTTATGGAAGTTCCTGGATTGTGCGAAATAAGAGTAGTATCAAAGGCAACTTATTAAGTATATATACTAAGGACGAATGGGATCATGCTCTTCATGCACTTACCATCCCACCATCCCTTTAATCCGACGGCTTCGATACTTTGTGCCTTTCCCGTTATTGTCACATCTGTGACTTATTTAATCACACCTGTGACCTTCAATGTTATTATACATATTTCTCCACTCGATGGCTCCGATTCTTTATGCCTTTCTCGTTATTGTCACGCCTATGACTTATTTAGTCACAACCATGACCTTCAATGTTATTATATATATTTCTCCACTTTTTGATCATGCACTTACCATATACAAAGCATGATCGATGATGACCACACTTTTTCATCGCCATTATTCTCCAACCTTTGTGACTTAACATTTGATGAAAAAGATAGAAAACAACTCCATTATATATTTTACATAACATCATAATAATGAATGAAGCATTAAGAGGATATAATGCCACAGATGTAATATCTGTTGTCAACTCTATTAAGAAGTTGATGGAAGTAAAACGATATCAACATGAATATCACCGAAATAATTAATTTAAATAATTTAGTCTCAACCATGAAGAGCTATATATATACTTAACGTTAGTATATAATACTTAATAATAATTAGCAATTAATAATACAGGATTATCACTAATGTACTTAATAATATTATTATAATAATTAATATGTAATTCACGGTTGTGACATTAGTCATAACCGTGAAAAGCTATATATATACTTAATATTAGTATATAATACTTAATAATAATAAACAATTAATAATGAACGGTTATAACTAAGATATATACTTAATATTAATACATAGTAATAATAATTAATAATTAATAATGCATGGTTAATAATTAATAATTAATATAAGTCACAAATCTTGGACAATAATAATGGGTGATGAAAAAGTGTGGTCGTCATCAACGTGCTTATTAGATGGTGTGATGAAAAAGTAAGAAAAATTATAGTTACAGAAATATATATAATAAAATTCAAGGCTATGACTAAATAAGTGACACACATGATTGGTAAGGTGTAAAGAATAATTTTATAGGTTATCAACAGAGAAAAAATCAACATACTTACATAAAAAAGTACAAATTGTTTACTTTTTTTTTTGCATGATTGATACGACAACTTCCAAAGTAAACATAATGAACCGTGTGAATCTATAAAAATCGAAGCAAAAGATATAATTTTTAATATGATTAATAATCAATTAAGGAGGATAAAAATTGAAATACACGTACAATGAAATTTATATATGGTAACTTACAGTTTTCGTGAACTGAACTTTTGATAATCTTGTTTAAGGAGAAAAATCTTCAAATAACAGCAAAATAAAGGAAGAATAAAGCTTTAAAAACGAGTTTATACATAAGAAATGTCAAAAATGAAATTTAGAACAGATATATATAAACGATATTGGAGATAATTTATGTCGATTTTAAAAAATAAAAAGTGAATAAAAGGTAATTGGTAGAGTTAAAAAATTACCAAAACAGGCATGTAATTTTCATCGTAACCCGCTACATAAGTGAGTCCTTCTGTTAGTTCAACGGAAAATTGATCTGCTGTCAAATTCTCTACGTTTCAAAGAAAAACCCAAGAATGCAAAGTAAAAAAAGAATACTCGATAGACTCTGAAGAAATATTTGTCTTTCTTTATTTTGAAAAATACAACATTTGTTTATAATGGAAGAAATAGAAAAAGGATTTATTTAAAAAAACATAATATGTAAGAAAATTCGATTGCATTCATAATATTATAATAAAAAGTATTGTTACATTACCGATAAATATGCTTTCTCTCCAAGAAAGGCAAGCCTTTAAATTTGTTGCACTCGACTTAGCGTTGTCACCGTTAGCTTTCAAGAACTGTTCGATACAAGAGTTGCTACAAAAAAAAATTTGTGATAAAAAAATTAATGTTAATGGCAATACCTATTTTGTTCACTATTGATATAATGTTGCTTCTTCATCCATAAAGAAACGAAGCATAAACAAAACAGTATAAAAAGACAAAGATCTTACTTGACTCTGCGAGAGAGGAGTTTGCTTGGTTAGATAATGCAGCACAACCTTTTTTTCCCCTTAATCGATTGGGGAAGATCTTTAAGCTCATATATTGCTTCTTTGTTGCTCATTTTGAACAAGTAAAACAATACGAAAGAAAACACACAAAATAAATATGGCGAAAGATTTCATAAAGGTAATTGATGATAAACAAAATTTAAATGATAACAAATGCATGTGTCATAAGTTAAAACCAAAATTAATTATTTTTATATTTAATTGCTAACAACTGAATAAATTTCATTTATAACATTAAATCGGAGGCGTATCTGTTGAAAGATTTTCTGTGGAAATCGACGGCATATCTGTTGGAAGATTATCTGTCAAAATTGACGCGTATTTGTAGGAAGATTATGTTATCTGATGCAGCGTATTTCTTGGAAAATTTGGAAAATTAATTATTTTTCAAGATTAGAAGGTTAATGTTGATAACAACCAAAACGTTGAAGGAAGGAATTGGAAAATTGATGAAAAATGTTGTATGTCACGGGTGTGACATGTTAAGTCACACCCGTGAGACCTATTCGCGGGAGTGACTTAACATGTTACACCCGTGGGGCATCTAAAATTTTCTTTTTTTTTTTAATGTGGCTTTCATTGTTATATCTCTTGTAGCATTTATCAACAACATGGAATTTGACTTAGTTAATTTTAACTTTATTAAAACTTTTTTTCCTAACAAATTTCTTGTAAGAGTTATGTCTCTATTTCGTGTATCTCGTTTGTTTGTATATCTTCAAGCCTAGTGCCAATAAATTAAAGACTTATTATCACAAATATTACAATATAGACTCTTATTTTCCTTTTATTTATGTTTGACTTTGAGTTTTTAGATGTAATCTTTTATCTCCAAACATTTAACTAAATCACAATTCAGTAAACAAATTTAAATAATTTAATTTGAATCAATATTTAATGATATATTTTTAATTATACATTTAAACTTGGTAGCGCCAAACATCTATTTAAGAATAGATGACACCATACAACTTTCTTTGGAAGGACAAAACATAATGTTATGCGAATGTCAATTAATCTTAATTTATAATGGATTCAAAATGACAAAATGATAAAAGCACACATAAAACAACAATAAGATAAATCTTTGAGTACTAACAGTATCAGTGCCTACAAAAACCGTGGAGGCAAACTTTCCCATGGAATGTTTTTCATACTAAGGGTGGTTTGATCTTACCAACTGTTGCATTTAATATCACAACAGAAAATAATTAGGGTTGCTGAGAATTCCAAATTTACAAGTAAGAGCACAAATTATAGGCAATATCTTACCTACTGAAAGGTTTTTACTGACTGAAGAATATTTTATGTAAATCTTTATTTTGAAGAAAACAAATAAATGTATGAGTTTAAATCTGTCTAAACTCATATAGACAAGTGATTTCAAGTGTTATAATTAAAAATACCATTATAACATCAGCAATCTAAAATTATGTTTTGTTAACTTAATATTAGAAAACAAGTACACAAAAAGCTAGGAAATATCTAAGAAATTGATGGCATGCTCAAAAATAGAAATAACCTCTTCATTCATTTAGATAGCGTGGCATATTTGGACTGACAAATATTTTCTGCAATCCTTCCAACAGTGTAAGAACCTAGTTTTAAAATCAAGCAAAGATAGATGAAGCTTAGATTTTCATCCATTAAGTCAAGAAAGCTTAAAAAGTAAGATGAATAGCTGCTAAAGTTGGACATCCATAAAATCTACATGGGCATTTACTTGTGTATTAACATCATTGAAATCTACCAACATTAGTTATCAAAAAGTTACTTTTGATTAGTGAATTTTTTTCCCCTTCCTAGGAGGTTTGTTGTAACCAATAACAGGAGAAGGGTGCAACATCGTTTTTCCTGCACAATAATAAAAAGCAAGCCAAGTTGTTAAACTTTTAGAAGGCATTGGGAAAAATTGCTCAAACAAATGGAAAAGACAAACCGAAACAAATAAACTCTAAAACCAGTATGAGCTACATATTGAGTGGCCTTCATCGGCTTTTTACTTTAGGAGCAATACTCAAGTGCATACTAAAAGATGCACAAACAAATAAGGCATTACAAAAATTCACAGGAATGTCAAATCTTACGAGATGGAATGGGTCAGTCATAGGCATCAAACCAAAAACATGCATATTTGCCAAGAATCATAAGCAGTAGAAAAACTTGACAGTAATTAAATAAAGAGTCATCAATGAATGTTGTAAATAAGATGAAAAACTATGGCAGCTTTGGGAGCATAATCCTCCTTAACATAAGATCTGAAAATTCCAATCAAACGGACATGATGTAACTACGGCCGTATACAATTCAACTGAACATAAGAACTACCTTCTTCATGAAGCAAATTATAACTATCTGCCTAACGTGACTCTACATAGATGCATTGAAAAGCCAGTGTTCACCTACTAACATCGTCTGCCAAATAATAAATCTCATACGACTACGATATTGAAACATGCAAAATTGTATTCACTTACCAAATAACAAATGATTCTTACCATTTTTTTCTTTATCGGCAAGAGCGTGCGATAAGACTACTGTTAGTTGTATATCTAACTACACAGTGAACAAAAGAAATTATAGCAATTAGAACTCAAATCACACAAGTTAGGAAAATAAATAAATTTGGAAGTTAGTAAGAAACAAAGGTCAATGGTGACAAAATCACAGAGGTTTCATTATGAGAAACGATAATAATAACTTAGACCCAGAAAAAAAAAGAAGAAGAGAAGAAGTCGATGGCAAAAAAAGAAAGGAAGCCGAAGGAGTCACCATAGAAGAAGGTTCTAGAGAAGAAGAAGAAGAAAGTGAAGTGAGCTGCTTAATAACTAAATAATAACATGCAAATGCAAGTCACATGAGTTATTTATTAATTGGGTTGATAGGTTTCGAATAGATGTTGTTAATTGGGTTGATAGGTTTCGAATAAATGTTGCAGAGAATACCAAAATTTTCTACTTTGAGATTTTGTACACTTTCCAGTCGATTAATGTTAAGATTTGTTTCAGATTGTAATTAATTAGTTAATTAAAACATTATTAATTAGTTGATTAATTAAAACATAATTTATTGATTAATCAATTATAATATATGAACACATATACAAAATAATAAATTAATTATATTAAAAACCAATTAATAGTTATTATTAATTAAAAATAACACAATTATAAGTAAACAAATAATTAAATAATAATATGAAAGGGTTAATAATAACATGTCTATTTATTAATTAACAATAACTGTTCATATGAAAAAAAAACAAAATAACATGCACCGTTGTGACTTAAACGTGCATGGGAGTCACGCATATGACTATGAAGTCATAGGCATGATTACTAAACATTTGTGAGTCACGCTTACTATTAAGTCACAAGCGTGGTTACTCAAAATTAGTATATAATAATTAATAATAATATAATAATAATTAATATACAATTCACAGTTGTGACTTATTAATCACAACCGTAAAGAGCTATATATATACTTAATATTAGGGTATAATAAATAATAATAATTAACAATTAGTAATGCACGGTCATGACTAAGATATATACTTAATATTAATATGTACTACTTAATAATATAGTAATAATAATTAATAATTAATAATGCATGGTTAATAATTAATAATTAATATAAGTCACAAAAGTTGGACGATATTATAATAATAATAATAAATATGCAATTCACGGTTGTGACTTATTAATCACAACCGTGAAGAGTTATATATATATTATTGTATAATCCTTAATAATAATAATTAGTAGAGCTATATATATATTTATTATTAGTATATAATAATTAATAATAATTAACAATTAATAATGTACAATTATAAGTCACAAAGGTTGGACAATATTATAATAATAATAATTAATACGCCATTCACAATTGTGACTTATTAATCACAACCGTGAAGAGCTATATATATTATTATATAATACTTAATACAGAGCTATATATATACTGAATATTAGTTTATAATAATTAATAATTATTAACAATTAATAATGCAATATAGTATAATAAATGATTACGTTCCTTTTGATAAGTGGGCGGGTTATGGTAAGATACCATAGTTTGGTTGAATGTTGCGACACATATATATTTTTATAATAATTTTTATGAAATATAATTAGAATATAATTAATTAATTAAAATATTATTAATTATTTGATTAATTTAAACATAATTAATTGATTAATTAATTATAATATATTTAACATATATATTTTCTTTTTTATTTTAAATTAAATATATTGAAAATATAACGAATTAAGTTATCAAAATATTATTAACTAATAGATTAATTAATATAATTAATTGATTAATTAATTAAAATATAATTAATTAATTAATTAAATTATAATTAATTGTTATTTGTATGGTTAGAGAAGAAAGGTTACAGATGAGGTTTGATTGACAAATGTTCAGAAAACAAATAATGATCTTGTCCCATCCTTTAATTAAACATAATCTCTTACTGGCGGCTATTCAACTACCCACTAATGATTATTGTTTGCTTTTATTTTCATCGAATTGTCATGTATAATAAATTATAAGTTAAAATGCACAAATATCCTAATAAATTTAGTAATTAATTTTCAAACTGATTCTAAATTTAACAACAATAAAAAGTTGGTTTCATATAATAAATTTTGCAGTTAATAATCAAAATCTAGTTGTTTGGAGGTAATAAGTGTATTTTATTTATGGATGTCGTTGGAACGTTTACTATTTCTCTGTACGTATAATGAAAATGTATAACAAAGTTTTAGTTGGTGATGATTAGGTTTTATTAATTTATTAATTAGAACCTATTACTATTAATTTTTGGAGGGAAGCACTTATAGGTTGATATAAAATCTAATATAAGGTAAAAAATTGTTTGGCGATATGTATTTTTTAATTCAGTTTATTGCGAATTTTAAGTAGGAGAAATTTTATTTTAAATTAACTTTAGGTGAGTTAATTAACAACCTTTAGTAATTATAAATTGTGTTTTAATGCCAATGTTGTATAGATAATAGAAGGTAATAATAATTTTAGTTCAAATTAAAATAATAAGGGTCATGTAATGGAAGATAATAATAATTTTAGTTAAATTAAAATAAGTCATGGCTGTGAGTTCTTAAATCACAACCGCAAGTTAAATGTCGTTGTGAAGAGCTATATATATACTTAATATTAATACATCATAATTAATAATAATTAACAATTAATAATGCACGGTTATGAATAACTTATATACTTAATATTAATATGCACTACTTAATAATATAGTAATAATAATTAATAATTAATAATGCATGGTTATGATTAATATTAGTATATAATACTTAATAATAATTAGCAATTAATAATGCACGATTAATTAATTATATTAACAATC
This sequence comes from Erythroxylum tenue, assembly GCA_027568955.1. NCBI lineage: Eukaryota > Viridiplantae > Streptophyta > Magnoliopsida > Malpighiales > Erythroxylaceae > Erythroxylum > Erythroxylum tenue. Next base: position 15,729,467 of record JAOSBM010000007.1, read on the forward strand.
AATTAATAATATGAAAGGATTAATAATAACATGTCTATTTATTAATTAAAAATAACTGTTCTAACAAAAAAAACAAAATAACTTCACAACCGTGCATGGGAGTCATACCTATGACTATTAAGTCACAAGCGTAATTACTGAATATTTGTGAGTCACGTCTATGACTTAATAAGTCACAACCGTGCATGGGAGTCATCCCTATGACTTTTAAGTCACAGGCGTGATTACTGAATATTTGTGAGTTGCAGGCGTGATTACTGTTTGTGAGTCATGCAGGTGTGATTACTCAAGATTAGTATATAATAATTAATAATAATATTATAATAATTAATATACAATTCACGGTTGTGAATTATTAATCACAACTGTGAAAGAACTATATATATATATATATTTAATATTAGGATGTAATAAATAATAATAATTAACAATTAATTCTTGGAGTTGGAGGAAACTTATTCAGGTTGGGAATATTATTGGGAATCACTTCAGATTTAAAATTGGCAACGGAATTTCTACTCGCTTATGGCAGGACCCTTGGCACCCCAGTGGTATCCTCAAGGATCTCTCGACACCTAGAGCTATCAATGGGTAAGAACTTCCAATGACTGTAAAAGTAGCAGACATTATCAGAGACAATATGTGGTGTTGGCAGGGTACAACTATGGAGACCATTCGTACCCTTGAGCCTTTACCATATCAACCGGATGGGTCTACGTCGGATCACCTCGAATGGACGGTAGCCCTACAAGAATTTGCACTAATACTTCAGCTTATACCTTGTTGAGACCTTCTCTTCCCAAAGTACCTTGGCACAAGTTAGTCTGGCACAAAGGGGCCAACCCAAGGCATGCCTTTATCTTGTGGCTAGCTGTCTGAAATAAGCTCCAGACTAGGGACCAGCTCCTTTATACTTATATCCCTAATCATTGCTCTCTATGCCTCTCGGCTAATGAGTCTTCCAACCACCTCTTTTTCGAACGTTCCTTCTCCCAATCAGTGCGGTTACATTGCCTCACCCACTTTCAGCTCCACACTCCTCATCTGCTCAACCTCCAATCTATTCTCCATTGGTTTACCCAACCCCAAAGTCACAGACACATTGACCTTAACATCTTCCTCACCCTCCTCGTTGTTATTGTTTACAACTTATGGTCTGAAAGAAACCTTCGAACCTTCCAAAATGCAGCTTTGGAATAGGGGAACATTATTACTAAAGTGATCTTCCAAGTACAGGAACAACTTAGCTTAAACACTGAGCGAAGGTAAATGGGGGTTGCTGGCTTGTCTTTTTCCTCTTCTTGTTTCTTCTCTCTCTTTTTGTAGGTATGCCTATCGGTGTTTGAACGTGAGTTGTGGTCTCTATACAACTCCTCTTTGATGGGAGCATCAACGCCAGGCCTTACAACTGTGATTGGTTCCAATGCTACAAGCTCCATTCCTTTGGCACTCTCTCCGGAGAGCCTCTTCTATTGACTAATGCGAGCATTGGACTGATTGTTTTATTACTGTTGTTTGAGTCTTTTATATTACTATGGTTGTGATGCTAGTAATCTAGCCTTTCTTTGCGCTTTGAGGTTGCTAGACATGCTTACTTTGGTTTGTGGTTGTTTGGTGGGGGTAAAGGCCTAGGTTTTCTCATGTTGCTGTCAGTTTCCTTAGTTGTGGTTAGAGACTGTCGCTTTAGTTTTTTTTTCACTGTACATAATTTTTCTTTATTTATAATTTTTCTAAATTATCAAAACAAATAATTAACAATTAATAATGCACGGTCATGACTAAGATATATAATTAATATTAATATGTGCCACTTAATAATAATATAATAATAATTAATAATTAATAATGCATGGTTAATAATTAATAATTAATATATGTCACAAAGGTTGGACAATATAATAATAATAATAATTAATACGGAATTCACGATCGTGACTTATTAATCACAACCGTGCAGAGCTATATATGTTATTATATAATACTTAATAATAACTAGCAGAGCTATATATACTTAATATTAGTATATAATAATTAATAATAATTAAAAATTAATAATAATTAACAATTAATAATAATTAAAATTAATAATAATTAACAATTAATAATGCCATATAGTATATTAAATGATTACATTCCTTTTGATACGTGGGCGGGTTAAGGTAAGATACCATGGTTTAGCTAAATGTTGCGA
>JAOSBM010000007.1:15772355-15782869 GCA_027568955.1 Erythroxylum tenue
AATACTTGTTCAAAATGCCTCCCCTCTTGCTCCTCTTGCCTCTCTTGATCTCCTTCATCAATGGGAAAAATCCCCAAATCAATAGGCATTTCAATTGAGAAACCTATAAGACATAATCACTAAAATTGATCTTAGAAAGCTTAAACCCACACCTTTCTTAGGATTCATGAACCAAAATCTTTCTAAAAATCCAACAAATCAAACATACTCTTACCTTGATCCTTCACCAAATAAAGAGTTTCTTGGCTTGAATGGAAGCTCTCATCCCCCTCTTCCTTTTTCCTTGTTGAGTAAACTTGAAAATCCATCTTGAAAACCAAGAAATGATGAAACTTAACTTTTTCTTTCTTTCTTTCCTCTCTTCTCCACCGAACTCTCTCCTTATAGAAAAATGTTCCTCATTGTCTTAATTTTCTAATGGCATTAAAGTCATTCAATTTGGTTCCATAGTCTAAACATTTCTGAACTGTTCTTATACTGAAACAATATTATGTGCTCAACTTCCATCTGGAAATTGAAATTCTTAGAGACTAAATTAAAACACGATTTCATTGGAACCTTTGTATCTCTATTTCTCTAGTTTAATCCAAATCAATAATCTTCTCATTTGGATAACTAGAGTAAAACTTATGGCTAAATCACCGAAGCATACTTAATGAACATGTTTCAATTACATTTTCCAGCTTTTAACTACCAGCTTTTCTTATATAGCCCATCTTGCACCTAAACCATCTTTTCTATTTCATTTCAAATTCAAGAATTCTCCTTTTCTTTACACATAAATAATCATCAACAAATTCTCATTTAATAGTCCTAACTTTCAAGAAAAGTTCGGGGTCCAACAATTCTTCCCCCTTAAAGAATTTCGTCCTCGAAATTCTTGCCTGAGTATTCAAACAAATGGAGGTAATGTTGTCTTATGTTTTCCTCAGTCTCCCAAGTAACTTATTCACTCAAATAATTTCCTCCAAATGACTATAGTTAATAGACTCACTCGGTTTTCAACCACTCATTTAATCTTTCACTTTCTTAACTAATTCCTCAATATATGTATCTCAGATTACTCACAATTTTCCACTTCTTGCATCGATAACACCAATATCAATCATATCGATATTTCTTAGCATATTTACATATAACACATTATAGATCTGTGACATCGTTGATAGTAGTATTAACTCACAAGTCAATGGTCCAATTCTTAACAACTTTATATAGACCAATACAATTCAACTCAACCTTTGAACTTCTATATATGTCTCTATCATTCATCTCATCTTTCAATTATCTTTTATTGAATCTCACATATGTATACTCGAATTCAAATTCAAAATTATAGAAGTATAATCATCATGAAATTCTGATCTCAATTCCACTAACACATTCTTATGGTCAATCATAACTCTTATCACCTTAATCAAACAACCACTTTGGTTCTAATTTCATCTTCTAAAGATCATAACAATTTTTGTTTTCATTACATTCTACTTGTACTCTTTAATCTCATAGTTCCTACTTGTCTCCCTATTCTCTTCAAACAATCCATGATAATACATTCACATCTTTATCACATTCGGGGATATACACCACAGTATAATATTGGTGTCATATTCAATTCCACCAATACAAAAGCGTTAACTCATTATTTGTCATATTTAACCATAGAATGTTTCTCATTTCCATTTATCCAATGAAAGAATATCATTTTGCTCACTAATTCGTTTAGCTCAAACTCTTAACAGTTGCTCTTACATGTGACTCAGACTAGGGATTAGTCGCTGCTGTAGGCTAAGACATGTTCATAATGCATGTACCTTGACACATAATTCAAAAAATGCCCATGTAAGATCCTAATTCTGGTGCTCTGATACCACCTATGTTGGATACCGCTTGTGTTCGGAAACCAACTCTTACGAAAACGTGAAACGTGAGCGTATTTCCATGAATCTCCTTAACCATTATAGATTTATCTTCTTATTTTGATACTATAAATGTTGGATCCCACTTATTTTCGGAATCTAACTCTTACTTTGATATCACTAATGTTGGATGCCTCTTGTTTCCGAAACCAAACTTTTGCTCAGATACCATTCATGTTGGATCCCGCTTGTTTTCGAAACCTAACTCTTGTTAAATCATGAAACTTGAGCCTACTCTGGGAATATCATAATACTTGATCCTGGTTCCTTGTATTCTCTTTAACCATCATTGGTTCATCTTCATTCTCATAACATCCCAAAAATTTCCCCACAATTTGTTCAATGACATTCCCATACAAATCAGTCACCATGCTAAAACTCATTTCTCCTAATTTGTAAACAGAAGTTGAAAATCTTCAAACCAAAATTTCAATTTGAATTCTTCAAAGAAATTGTAGCTCTAAGTCTCTAGTTTATTTTGAATCGAGAACTATCTTAATCAGAGCTCTATAGATGAAGATATGCTTAAAAAGTTAAAGTGTGCTCATACCCCAATCATGCTCTCCCAACCGATCCCTCATTTTCTCTCCATCAACCTTTTTCAAGTCAACTCCAAAAGATACAAATTTTAACGGAGCGATAGATACATGTCTTAGGAATCCATTCCTTCAAGAATCACTTCATTTAGAGGTCGGAACATTCTCAAATTCCTAACGGTTGGAAAGATATGGCAATTTTAAGATATGAGACCCATAAAGGAATTAATTCCTAATACAAATAGGATTGACTAAAAGTGGTCAATTTTAGCAATATTGACCTTCCTACCAATATGGAAACGATAGAAATAGGCAAGTAAGACTTCTTTCTTTGCAAATAAAGTACCTCCTAAATCTGTAATGCCTTTCACAATTAGGAAAATTAGTTTCTAAATACATCAACTTCATAAAAGGAAACTTTCTAGGAATACAACTTTTTTTCTTTTTTCTTCTTTTCTTTTGATTTTGTTAAACATAAAGGTGGCCAAAGCTACCTAAAGAAAATTGCCACGAAATTAAATTTGGATAAAAAATTAGAAACACCTATAAATGAAATTCTCAACATAAAAGAAATCAACCAAGAAACGATTCAAAATTGATTAAGAACTCCAAGAACGCAAATTCAAGAGGCACGAAATTATTCACAAAACATGAATCAAGATAACATAAGCTCTGATACCAAATTGATATGAAATTGCATAATATAAAAGCTTACCCAAGACTTTTCTTGATTCACCACTTAATCTTTAGCCAAGAAGAAGATTCGAACAAGAAGAGAAGAACAAAGTTTGTTTCAAGAGATTTGTAACCCAACCCTCAAGAACATGCATAACCTAATTCAAGAAAATTATGAATTGAACGACACAAGATTGAAAGAAAAACAAATAAAGATGCTACTAATTAATGAAACAAAATCAATTAGATAGGTTATATACAAAGTATGAAAATAGCGTAATGCACTTTAATTATTCAACAAGAATAATAATAAGGATAAATCTCACAAAATAATGTCATAAAATTATGTCCCCTAGTGATAACCGAACCTCCCTATATATATGAGAGGGGTTGACTGAAAATTAAGGAAAAGGAATTACCTTAAACCTATAATTACTTGACCTACTAGGAAACTACCTTTAAAGAAACAATATCTACAAAAAAAAACTAACTTTTAGGATACAAGATCTACTAGGAAACTAACTTGTAGAAAACAAGACCTACTAGGAAACTAACTTTCAGGAAACAAGAGACCTCATAGGATTTGGTCAATTGTCCCTTAAAAGGAAGGAAAACTACTAATAGTTAATTTAGCCATGGGCCTTACTTTTCAAGTTGGGTTGGCCCAAATTCTTCAAGACTTATTAAGTGGATTTGCTTAGACTCCTTAACTAATGCTTGGACTTGGGATTGAGAATGAGCTTCTTTAATTAAATTATTCAAAGCTCATTGCACGCTTTTGGTTTTAGCCTTTGTCGTAGGCCTAATAATATCCACAAATGAATCTCTTTTAAAAGTTGATGGTGAAATTCGAGTTGAAGATCTTGAACACTCGAACCATCAATCCCAACATGAGATTCCATATCACTAGCCCCTTGATTCATATCACTAACAAATCAGTATAGAAATTAGTCACCATATTTCCAATTAAGCTTTTATCAGTCACAAACTAGTCATTATTATCAAGCAAGCAATGGATTTTCTTAAATTCCTTCTTGCCAAGATTGAATGATGAAAGAAATTGGTATTAGAATCCCCTTCTTTTACCTAGATATTCCTTACCTTTTGTATAATCAAGGAATTATGATCTACAAGATCCCTATTTTAATTCTCAAGTTTTTTGATCTATTTATAATGAAAATCATGATTATAAGGAGAAAGATAGTTAACATTCTAAACTTCATTTAGCTCATCCTTGGCCTTTTGTAGCCTATATGCTTTCAGAGGGCCTTCAGAATTGAGGAACTACTTTAATTTTTTTCTAATAATATGTAGTCTCCCCGAAATCTGATAAGATTTATAGCCATTGATATTATTCCCCCAAACATCCTTAACCAAATTCATGAGCCCTCCTTGTTAGAGAGAAAACTAAAAAACCTAAAAGAGGCTTTAAGCTTCCTTAAGGCGGAAAAATCTTCAGTTTCCAGATAAGAGTGGTCTAAGTGAAAGAGAGGGCCAATCATAATATAAGAGTTAGGGAAACACCTCATCCAACTTTGATTAGTCATAATTCTGTCAAGATTTTTCCTGATTAAGGCTCCGCCCATTTGCTTATTGCTGTAGGTGGAAAGGTTCCCAAAAAACTTCAAGTCAGTGACCTCAAGCTTGGTAATCACCATATCTAGCTCCTTACCTAATTTGGAATGATTAATTATGTCACCCTGGGCTTTAGAAAGAAGCAACGCGCAATTGAAGTCATATGTTATGATCTAATTGTCTGTCATTGAGTTGCTATCTTTTGATAGATCTTCCCATAATTTAACTCTTTGAAACTCAAAATTGGAAGCATATATAATGGAAATTTCAAAGAAAATATCTAAAATTTCCAACTTGCAATTCAGATGCACAAACTAATCTGAGCTACTTTAAATTGTTTCTTTAAAACTCTCCCTATTGTAAGCATAGATTATTCTTACACTGTAATGATGTTCATGGTTAGAGCCAAAATCCCATATTTTTCCAAGGAATTTCATTGGGTTCTAAATTTTTTAAGCCTTTATTTTATTCTTTAGTAGTCCTCCAATTATAATATGTTTCTCCAAAATGATATCTTTGACATCATACCTTTTAAATCATTTGTACCCTTTATATTTCAAAAATTCATTTATTAGTTGAGGAGCCATTCATGCATCCCCTTAGGTTTTCTTCTCTTCCTTCTAGATTTCCTAATAGCAGTTAGAGATAATAATTCTAATTGCCCTAGGTCTGAATTCCCTAGTTTTTCAAGATTAGGACCCTCCTCCTTTTTTACATTATAGTTAGAAGCCAATTTCAATCTTTCTAGCATTTCATCCTCCATTGTTTCATTATGCTTTCCTTTATGTATTGGGATATAGTCTTGTTCATCTTCTTAAATTTCCTCAAACTTGTCTGTCAACCTAGTTATTTGCTCATTTCCTAAATTTTTCTCATCTGAAGGTGGAGTTAGGCCCTATTCAATCTCTATAAGTTCAAGATATCTCCTAGAAACAAATTTTTCTCTTTTGGTTTCCACTTTTTCTTTTTTATTTATGGCTTCCAATTATAAAAAAGATGAATTTCATCTTTTGTTAATTGACCATCTAGAAATATTTTCATTACAGGAAAAACCTTTGTTAATTCCTCTTTTGAGTTCACTTAAACAAATATTCTAGCAAAACAAAATTTTTTTAAGCTTACCAGTAGCTAAATCAAAAGTAATTAGTTTCCCCACAAAGCTTGCAAGAAAGCTCATTCCATCTACAACCCAATACTTTAGTGGAATATTGTGGAAGTTAGTCCATAATGGGATAGTTTCTATTTTAGAATTGTCAATTTCAAGTCTAGGAACCCATTTTTGGAAAAAAAATTAGTTGTCCCCCAAAGTCCTAGGGTCTAGCTTCCATTAACTTGCTAAGGTTGTCATTGTCTATGAATTGAAAGAGAAATGTGTCTTCTTTAGTGAGCAAGGCCCTGTTTAGCCTTTTACTGCCTCATCTAACATATGCCCAATTTTGAATTTGTAGGAATGCAAGCCTTTTATTGAGAAAGTAAACCACCATCATGTTCTCTAAATATGTTTCTTCCTCTTTAGCATCTTCATAGGAGGAGTAACAATGCCTCGATTTACAGCAGAGAGGAAGTGCTTTGTTTTCTCCCTCGAGGTGTTGGAGGCTACCATATTGCTTTAAATTTTGCTTGAATGAGTGGGAAACTAGCATTCCTCCCAGTAGCCATAAGAAGGGTTGGGGGATGAAGGACTCGTTGATATGCCTCCTGTTGAGGCATCCATAAGCTACCCCAAACTAACAACTTGCCTACTACTTCAATCGTTACTTGCCTGAAACAGAAGCTTCAGCCCTCCTTCAATATCTTCTTAGAATCTCCTCATAATCACCTTAGAATCGCCTTAGAATTGATATACAGATAGAATTGTTAAAATTTTCCAAAAGATTTCTTGCTCTATAAGGATCTATTTATTAGATCTTATTTAGGTATAATTGGTATTTAATTTGAAATATTGTATTTCTAATTAAATTTTAATTATAATTATAATTTCATTTAAATTAAATTACTAAAATGTACAAAACCTATTATAAATAGGCTTAAACTGTAATGAAGCTAGCACATCTTACTTAACCCTCTCTACAATAGCTGTAGAGTTCTCTCAACTTGTTCTGTGGATACCGTTAGAGGCTGAACATTTATGTGACTACAGTGGTTGAGATAGAGCAATTTGGAAATTGTTCAAGAGATATGACAAGAAAAGGATCAATATTTGAAATAAGGTATGAATTAAGATTCATACTTTATTATTATTATTATTTAATCATTTTATAAATTTTTAGTGATCTTGGCTTTTATGAAATCAAATAAAGTAATTCTATAATTATTCCATTGTGCACGGGATCAAATCTTGACCTCGATTTCCTAATACTGGCATCAGATCTAGGTTGGCAGAGTCCAAAGAATAAAGATTCATGAATTTGGGTCAAATCAATGGATAGTTAATGAGTAACTCAAATGGCTTTGCATAAGCTATAGGTTGAGGGAAGCTCGTTTGACATGGATAGATCCGCTTGTTAAGGGGAGGTGTTGAAAATTTACAAGTGGAGTAACCTATATCGGAAAGAGATAAGGATAAAATGAGTTATATATAAGGATTGGAATTATATCCCATTGTCGTAAGGTTTTGGGTTCATATATGATGTCATGGTTATATATGGGCTCATTTGGATCTAGGCTATTTTCTCCACAGGCCACCTAAAAATCGTTCAATGGTATCAAAACCAACTTTAATTCAATGATTTGACTAAATTTTTTTATTGTTATTGATCTTTAATTGTGGAATTGAAATTATAAACCTTAAAAATTAGAACAAGTGGAGTATCCTACATCGAAAAGAGAAATAAGGATGAAAAGAGTTATATACAAGAATAAGACTCATAAACATTACCTTAAGGTTTTGGGTTGAGATATAATATCCTAGTTTTATATGGGCTCACTTAGATCTAGTCCAATTTCTTCCTAAACCCCCTAAAAATCCTTCAGTGTATCAAAGTCAACTTTAATTCTATGATTTGATTAAATTGTTTGATTATTATTGATATTTAATTATGGAATTGAAATTATATATCTTAAAATTAGATTGAGATTTGATTAATAATAATTTGAAAATTTCATATTAAAAATTTTAAAATCCTAAATTCAATTTAAAATCGAAATTACAATAAGATTGTAATTAAAAATCCAAAAGCCAAACTTGACATGTTAAGAGTTAACATGCACACATAATTTGTAAACCTAAATTGTTCACAAATAAGAACTCAAAAAGTGAGAAACCCAAAAGCTCGAGACCCCTTTCATGAAAAACTAATCGCTAAGAATAAGATTGCTTTTGGAGATTGATTGAAGCATGCCTTTATTATGATTGCTCGGTCTTCATTGAAGTAAGGAGATGCTTTTGGGCTTCTAGGTTTGAGCGCCTCTTGACAATGGTAAAAAGATGCCTTCGCCAGTTGCATGATGTTTTGGACAACAACAATGGTTACTGGTTGTCGAATGGCGACAAGGGGATGTTGCTAAACCAAGAACAAGGGTTGTTTGGGGATAAAATTAATGTAATCTTAATAAATTTATTTTTCGAGTATAAAATATTGTAATTTAGACTTTAATAAATTAAATTTTATACCAAACAAATTTTAAAATTTTTTAAAATTCAAAATCTAAATTCATAAGTATTTCAATTATTTTTCTTAATATGAGTAAGATTAACAATTAAATTGATTCCTATTAAAATTTAAAAAATATTTCTAAATTAAAAATTAATTATATTTAGTTAGATTGAAATTAATTAATTAAACTCCTAAAATTAAGAAAAGTATTTTTAAAGTAATTGAAAAAGGTGTTTCTTAATTAAAGTTTATTTATTTCAATTTGATTAAGTTAAATTAAATTTATAATTTTATTTTTAGAAAATTATTATTTTATTTATTTAGAAATCGTTTCTTTATTTATGAATAATAATTTTTTTGTTCTATTATAAAAGATATTTCTCTTGATTAAATTTTGAAAAATGCTTCGTTTATTAATTGAAAAAAATCCAGTCTTTAATATTTTAAAAATATTTTTTAATTAATTAATTAATAAATAAATAAATAACTTTCTTAATTAATTTAAAATATTTATATTTAATTTGAAAGCAGTTTCCTTTTAATATTAGAAAATAGTTTTCTAAATAAGGAAAAGTAATTTCCAATTAGACTAGAAATATTTTTCTAATTGAATTAGAATGTATTACTTGTTAAATTTTGAAAAAGTAGTTTTTCTAAATTATAGTAAGTAAGAAGTATAATTTATTGAAAAATTTTTCAATTAAAGGAATCAAGATAGTTAGAAATAGCTTATATTTAGATTTGAAATTTGTTTTGAATCAAATCAAATTTTTTATTTCGAATCAAAATTTAATATATTTAGAAATCATTGGATTTATTCTAATTTAATTGTCCAAAGAGTTGGAAACATTATTTTAGATAATAAAGATCAATAAGTAGAATGAAATGATGCTTAAATGATATAAGAAAAAGCAAGGGAGATGAGCGATGAGCGTCGGCGGCAAGATCCATAGCTTCGTAGATCTCTAGAGTGTTCTCCTGCTTTCATGGCTTCGTCCTCCTCCTCCTCTCCTCCCCGCCTCCCCCTTCCTGCCATTTCTTCTTCTCCATCGCGTCCTCCCTCTTTGCCTCCGGTCCAAATCCCTAATCCCTCTGATCAAAATGTTGACCCCAATCTCCCTACAGCTTTTCCTCCCTTGAAAGATGCTTCCCCAGTGGCTCTGCCTCCGCCTTCGAAGCCCCTATCGGGTACCCCTAGAACCTGGAAATCTGTGGTGGCAGAGGTTGCGGCTTCTAAATCGCTGTCCACCATGTTAACCTATTACCCTCCAGTTATCCAAGACGATACGATTATTCCTCCCCTGGAACTAGCCAAACAAGGTGCCCTGCATTTGCGTCATACTCTGCTTGGATTCTTCTTAGGGAAAAGGCCTGCTTTTTTTGTAGTTCAGCGGGCTTTGACTAAGTCCTGGACAGCTTTTGGTCTGTCGGATGTGTTAATTACTGGTGCTAACAACTTCTTATTCTGGTTTGATTCTGCGGAAGGCATGCATCAGGTCTTGGAGAAGGGGCCTTGGCACATTCAAGGTAAGCCCCTCTTCCTGCGGCAGTGGAGTTTGAACGGTGGTGAGCATGAGGATATCCGGGCTGCTCCAGTTTGGGTCAAGTTCTACAATGGCCCAGTGGAGTACTGGACTATGGAGGGGCTTGGGCGGATTGCGAGTGCAGTGGGTAAGCCTCTCCTAATGGACACTCCTACTGCAAAGATGTCTCGAATCATGTATGCTCGGATGTGTGTTGAACTGGAATTGGGCAAGTCTTAGCCTTCCTCATTTCAATTAGGTACGTACACTGATGATGGGCAGCTTGCATTCAAGGAGATTGATGTGGAATATGAATGGAGGCCGGATACTATGGTTCAGAAGAAAACATGGGCTCCTACTGGGAGAGTTTTTGAAACTGGCCTTCAGCAAGAATTGTTAGGCACGGAACCTGTTTTAGCTACTGTCTTAGTGCCGGAACTGGTGACCCCTGCAGTTGGGACTGAGGGGCAATGTTGCTCGGATAGGCTCGCAGTGGAGATTCCAAATGTACCTCATCAGGAATCGGAGTCCCTCCAAGCACAAGTGAGTGACCAGGCTTCGGATGAGGTGAAGGGGTGTAGATCTTCTGATAACTCTCTAGCTCTACAAGATTAGCAGCAGGTTGGTGAAGTCAGTGGGCTCCCTCAGGTTGCTGGTCCCCTGTCACCGAGACAAGTAAGCACTTCCCTA
>JAOSBM010000007.1:15843160-15857500 GCA_027568955.1 Erythroxylum tenue
GCAGCCCGGATCGTGCATACTCGTGTGGATACCGGTAGAGGGCATTCGCGATTGCAATGTCTTGGAATCCGAAAATCAAACAGCCTATTCACAGAAATAAGGTAATTTCATACATCCTTGGTGATTTCGATTATACTTCACACCGTTGTATGGTCTTTTCCGCAGTATATTTTGAATATTCGGGCCATACGCGATCCAACAATGAGATCGTATCATAAGCTTTGGAAAGGTCAACTTTTAACAGACATCGAGGTGAAATGTGCTTTCTTCTGTAACCTCTAGCTAGTTCCTGCGCATGAGGCAACTTCCTCCATAGAGGTAGTTTCAGAGTTATCGCCTTTAAGGATGTGAGTAATCTCATTTACTCTGTTTCTTTTTCTGACCACTGCCAAAAAGTACCTCGTATTTCTGTCAGCCTTCATCAAGTGTCGTCACTTAGCTTTTTATTGGAAAAACATGCACTCAACCTCCTGCATAAACAGAGCATGCCTACGTTTGGAATTAAACTAGTCTGTAAGTAATGAGTTCATGGGATGACGCAGAGATTCTTAGTAGGCCATCTGAAATGCCTTCTGTGCATCCTTAGCCTTGGTCGAAATATGTCCATAGGCTTCATGATTCAGATTTTTCAATGGAGCTTTCAAGGCCTTTAGCTTAGAAGTAAGCACAAATTGTGCAGTACCACCAACAGAAAAGTTCCAGGTAGAGTCAACTATATATGAAAATCGAGGATGATTAACCCAAAGATTGAAGAATTTAAATGGCCTGTTCCCCTTCAATTCCTGTTGGTTAAGTTCCACAACAATCGGGCAACGGTCAAAGCCAATTTACATAGAAAGAAAATGAGCAGAGCAGTACCATTCATTGGTATCCCAAACATTATTGACAAGCACACGGTCTAGTTTAGCCCATAAGTGATTTTTCTGCCAAGTAAAAATTTCTCCTCGGGAAGGAGCATCTTTAAGGCCCAAAGACACACAAAACTCCTAAAGATCTTTCATTAAGTAAGCAATAGGTGGTTTACAACCTATGCATTCTATAGCTCGGTGAACACAATTAAAATCCCCCATTAGCACCCACGGTAGTCTGTTGTTAATACCCAGCTCAATAAGTCGATTCCATAGCTCTCGTCGCTTGCCCACACTATATAAGCCATATATACAGGTTACCAAAAGACTCTCTTACTGATAATATGTTGTAGAAGATAGTGGATGAATTGTTCACCAATCCCCAATACCTGGAAAGAGTAAAATTCAGGTTGCCAAACAATGGCCATGCGCCCTTTTTCAATCAGCTAGAAGTTATGGTCAAAATCCCATCCCGGGAAGCGACTACAAACCAGTCGCCTAAGACCTTCCTCTGTGAGTTTAGTTTCTATCAAACATAAAAATTTGCACTGGTGTTGTCGAGCAAGAGTGACAACACTGTTTTTTCTCGACATCGTATTGAGACCTTGGACATTCCAGTTAAGCAAATTCATTTTTTCTGGTGGGAGGGCCCAGCCCCACCAGATTTATTAGAAGAACCCACACTATCCCTGATACGTCCAACTGAAACTGACCTTGACATATTTAGCCCCTTATCCCCTGCTTGGCCAGGTTTAGTAAAGGTTGCCTTCCCTTTGGAAGAAGTTTTGGTCGGAGGTGCCTGCTCTCCTCCTTCCCCGTTGCCACTATGGAAGTTTGAATTAGCAGTCTCAAGAGGCCTGGTCAAAGAAGTAGGTGGTACTAAAGAACTTATTGATTCTACTAAATAAAAATTATATTATGGCTTAATTAGCAAAAAAAAAACCATTGCTTCATTAGAATCTTTCCTATCTTGAATGGTATTGTTCTTAAGTAAATTAGACCTTAATTATAATTTACTTCTAAAGTAAATATCCATATCTTTTTGAACTCAAATATCAACTCATACATAGAATAATGAATGTCTTTAATACTTCACAAGTATATGGTATTTCAAATACTAAACATCTTTAGTACATTATCTATATACATAGACTTAGAATAGGTGAAAAACTTCCAATCTATGTTTATAGATCTAATTCCTATAATTATGTTATTACCTCTTCATATCCAACAGAATTTGTTCTTGGAAAATTATGTTTTCAACAATTTAAAATTAGAATTATTGTTCTTTGTGAGCAATATGTCTCAACATAATCTCATTGAAGACGGCAAATATACTCCCATTAACTTTCTTCTAGACATGATAAATTCAACATCATCTCGAGTAAAAACTCTTGGAATTCATCAAGAAAGTTAATCTTTCAATATCTCGTAGCCTTTTAACTATACATCAAATGTATCAACAAACGCAATAGTTCCAATTAGATGTACTGTCATAAGATTTGAACTATTCAAATTTCTCCTTACTCTCACCACTTATCTTAAGAACTATTTTTCTATAAGTATATATTGAAAGAAATAATTTGTTTAGTTGATGTAGAAGATTATTGATAGTTGTAGTTTACATTATGTTTTGGTAGGTGTTTTAATGTATTTTTAGGTGTGGATTGGATGATTTGTGCATGTTTAGGTTTAGGATTATGATAATGTGATGATGTGTTTATGTTTTTTGAGTGTTTTATGGTTTAGAGAATGATATTGGACTTTAATTTTGTGTGCTTGAGGTGTTTTGATGTATTTGTTAGTGCATAAACTTAGATGAAGAAGATTGAAGGAAGTCAGAGAAAGCTTGGACAAAAGAAAGAAGGTTTGATCGTGGCATGCCTGTCATAATCGTGATAGAAGATCTCCCCTAGGGTCACGATCATGACACCCTTATCATGATCATGATAGAATCAGATTACATTAGGTCACGATCGTGACACCCATGTCACGATCGTTATAGAAGACAATTTTCCCAGGGTCACGATTGTGACAAGGGCACGCCAAATGCAAGGATCTCCTTTTGTTTTGATATTTTGAGGGTCTTTTTAGACATTTTGGCATGGGTAAAACCTAATTTGTATCCAAAATGAAAAAAGAACTATATAAGAACATTAAATGACCCTAACAAGACCTAACCTCCATTTTCCAAATTGAGAAAGAACATAAGGAAGAGTAAGAAGGAGAGAAGAGAAGAGGAGCATCTGCAGCTACTGTTCAGCCACTCCAACCTAGCCATTTCAAGTTCTTTTCTAATTTCTCTTGTTTATTTACTTCATTTTAATTTATGATTTGGGTTTGAGAATGTTGAACATGTTGTTAATGATGTTCTAATATTATTGTAGGGTTTATTCTTGAATCATTTTGTGATTTAATCTTTTAATGTCAATGAAATGTTTGGGTATTATGATATTTATGTTTTTTGCATACTTCGATAATAAATCGAGAGATTAAATCTATAGTAGCATTATTAGGTTGGGTAATGAGAATTAACAACCTAATAGCTCACATAAATATCAAATCGATAATCATACGAAGAGAGATCTTCTGTGAGAACCTGATTATCTAATAAAATGCTTAAGAACTAATTGGAGAAGTAGGTTGTTTTTGTTAATTGAGAGATTGCAAAATTGGAATTTCATAATCAACTAGGGATTATTAATTAGGGTTAAATGATTAGCTCTTGAGAGAGAATAATCAACCCTTCGGAATTCTAGGTTCGATACCGATTAGATCAAAAGAGATTAAGGTAGCGTAATAACGATAGAAGGAATCTCATCTTCTCATAATTGTGTGATCTTGTTTTATTGGGATTTCTCATTTGTTAAGTGGTTAATGCTCTATTTTTATTTACTTATGTAATTTCGAAATTTTAATTTCAATCAATCCATACTCAATTATTTAATTTTATGTTTAGTTTTATTTTCATTTTAAATCACATTTTTGCAACCTTAGACAAAGTTAAGATTCAATTAGTATCGGCTATTTCCTCATGAGATTGACACCTCAATTACTACGCTTTACGATTTGTGAACTTGTGAAACATTGAGGGTTTTATATAAGTAAAACTTGCTCAACAAGTTTTTGGTGTCGTTGTCAGAGAGCTAGTTTAGGATTATTTAGATTCCTTTGTCAAAGGAATTTTTCACCTTTCTTTTGTCTATGCTACTGTATGAACAAAAAAGTCACTCAGAGTTTAAGCAAGATCATTGAAACTTTAACACTTGATATCACTTGATTAGAATGAACAATTATAAAAGCAAGACGTCAAGAAGAAGAGATCAAAGAAACAATGGCGAAAGAATTCAATCAAGGAGACCAGCAATGAACCTTTATGGATTTCATGAGACCAGTGTTCAATGTTGCACATCAAGGCAAGACTCGACCACCGATTCAAGCTACATCATTCGATATTAAGCCAGCTTTGCTAAACATGTTTCAAACTAATGTGCAGTTTTATGGGTTAACTAATAAGGATCCTAACGCTCATTTAGTGAATTGTATGGAAATATGTAATTCTTTCCGATATCATAGAATGTCAAAAGATGTCGTAGGATGAGACTCTTTCCCTTCACATTAAAGGATAGAGCTAAGGGATTATATCATTCGTTAAGCCTTGCAAACATCACAACTTGGTAGCAATTGGGGCGTGTATTTTTGGACAAGTACTTCTCCCTCACCAAGACAACAAAGTTGATAAGGCAAATCACAAATTTCCTACAAAGTGGTGGGGAGTCACTTTATGAAGCATAGGAACGGTTTAAGGATTTGCAAAGGAGGTTCCCTCGCCATAACCTACCCAAAGAATTCCTTCTGTAAACCTTTTACAATGGAGTTAATCCCCCACAAGAGGCACCATAGTTGCATCTTTTGGAGGATCTCTTATGTGGGAGACAGTTGAGGAAGTGGAGGACTTGCTAGAAGAGATGGCAAATAATAGATGTTTTTGGTCGTCGGACAAAAGTAGGCAGTAGCCGATTTTCTGAGATCATAAAGGAGTCATTGCTATCGATTCAATGACAACAATGCAGGCTAAGATTGAAAATTTAACAGGATAGCTTAATAACTTCCAAGCCACTTCATCCACTTTAGTTACAACAATTTAGCATAGATGTGAATTATACGGAAAAAATAACCATTTTATCGTTGATTGGTTTTTAATGCAAAATAACAACGTGGAGCAACTCAACTACATGGATACATAATTTGGTCGAGGAGGAGGAAACAACACTTATTCAAACAATTACAACCTGGGTAGAAGAACCACCCAAATTTTTCTTGGTCGAAAAATGCAAGATGTCAATTCTGACCTCAAGAGCCACTTGGTTATCAACATGAGCAACCTAATTCTATGGACTTTAAGATGGACAAAATTTTGGACAAGCTCGTAAACATGGATGAAGATCATAAGAGATTGGAAGAGAAGTTCGAGCAAGTCACTAAAAACCATGCCTCTTCCATTCATAACCTAGAGGTTGAAATGAGTCAACTGGCAAACGCATTGTCAATAAGAAATGTGGGGAGTCTCCTGAGCAATAATGAAGCAAACCCAAGGGAGCAACTCAAAGCAATCACACTTATAAGTGGAGAAGAACTCAAGCATCCAATGAAGAAACAATTTGAAACCCACCTAGAAGAAGACCAAAAAAGGAAGAAGAAGGCCGTAGGCATAAGTGAGTACCCTCCTTAGATTGCCCCTCCTCCATATCCACCCAAGATTCCATACCCTTAACTATTACAAAAGAATAAACTATATTCACAATTTGCAAAGTTAATGGAGAAATTAAGACTTTGCAAATCGATCTATCTTTTGTCGAGGCATTAGAGCATATGCCCAAGTACAGTAAATTCTTGAAGGACATGTTAACAAAGAAATGAACTTAGGAAGAGAATCAAACTGTAGCATTAATTGAAAGTTGTAGCTCTATGATCACCAATCATATGCCTTCTAAGTTGAAGGATCCTAGAAGCTTCACAATACCCTACGTGGTTGGTGAGTTAGAATTCATAAAATGTTTATGCAACTTAGATGCAAGTATAAACCTTATGCCCTTGTTGACCTTTAGGAAATTGAAGCTCAGCGATGTGAAGCCAACTTCGATGCTTATTTATTTGATGGATCGATCCATAAAGAAACAGTTTGGCTTGGTGGAAAATGTTATTGTAAAGGTGGATAAGTTCATTATTCATGTGGATTTCGTCAAATTAGATTTTGAAGAGGATAAGAACTGTTCAAGAATTCTTAGACGACCCTTCATGAACATCGGAAAAACACTAATATATGTTTATGAAGGCAAGGTGCTCCGTTGGATTGGTGATGAGCATGTGGAGTTTAGCAGGAACAACGAATTGAATAATCCAAAAGAAACCAGCTCTTGCATGAAAAAAGACATAATGGATGAATATATCAAAGCACAAGAGAAGGGTTGCTTTGAAGAAGTAAGATACGAGGGACAGGTGATAAGGGATATAGAGTTTGAGGAATATTTAGAAGTCCATGTACAAGAAGTTGAAGCAAAAGAGTGGACGATGATGATTGCAGAAGAAGATGATCAATTCACTATCTTACAACTTGTCTCTTTTCCTTTTGTTTTTACTTTTTCTTATCATTTTTAGTTTCTTTTATTTGTCATTTTTCTCCTAACATTGATAACAATGTGTTGTACAAATGTGGGGAGGTTTGCATTGTTATTGTCGTCATGAGTGTGAATTTTGCATATCATATTGTTAGTTTTTGCTTAGGTTGACATGGTGTGAAGCACGAGTGTGAATTGTGTGAATGTGTCAATGGATATAATTTGATGGAATTAGTTTAGTTTTGCAATTAGTCTTTTAGGTTTTAAAGACATATTTTCTTGTGAAATTTGTGTTCTAAGTATCTTTAGTTGAATATGCATATTAATTAGGATATGATGTCAGTTCATTCACCTTATGAAATTACATACATTTATAATTATAATTCAATTGAATAAGTAGCATCATTAGTAACTTTCCATGAGGAAGATTAGCTAAAAGAAATGAGGTATGCTACAGGAATTGTAAAACCAAAAAAATTGTGTCTCTTTAATAAATAACTATTCTGCTAGTCTTCAAGTTATGCCGGTTTAGAATGTGATATAGTTGAGTAACTAGGGACATTCATCACAAATGTTTGCCTTCGCGTAAAAAGGTTATAATGACATTCTAACCAAGCCTATCAATAAAACGTGACCTACTTGAATAATTGGGGGACATTCATTATAAATTTTTTCCTTCGCTTCAAAAGACTAGGTCAAAGTTAAAGAAAATGAAAAAAATGGTTCTTTGATAAATAAATCCTACTGATCTTTAAAAATAGCTAGAATTTTCATGAAAAGCTATTTAGTGATAATTGCACCTTTGACTGACTACTAATTATCAATGTGTGTGTACAAGTGCTTTGGGTGAATTAATATGATGTTAAGGTCTTGATTAGTATGTATATTCAATCCAAAGTGCTTAACCACAGATTGCATAAGTTAATATGTTGGAACAACTTGATTGATTGTAGTTTGAGGTTAAAATAATTTTGTGAAGTTAGATGTCATTATATTATTATTGCATATGCATTAATGTATGTGTTATCTTTTGGTGTGTTTGAGTTTGTGTTTGTTTTGTTTTGCTTAAGGATAAGCAAAAGTTTAAGCGTGCTGGTGTTGATAGTTTTAGTTTACATTATGTTTTGGTAGGTGTTTTAACGAGTTTTTAGGTGTTGATTAGATGATTTGTGCATGTTTAGGTTTAAAATTATGTTAATGTGATGGTGTGTTTAGGTTTGTGAATGTTTTGTAGCTTAGAGCATGATATTGGACTTTAATTTTGTGCACTTAAGGTGTTTTAATGTGTTTGTTAGTGCATGAACTCAGATGAAGAAGATTGAAGGAAGTTAGAGAAAGCTTGGACAAAACGAATAAGGTCACGATCATGACATACCTGTCATGGTCATGACAGAAGGTCTCCCCTAGGGTCATAATCGTGACAAAAGAGGATCACCCTAGGTCACGATTATGATAGAAGGCAATTTTCCTAAGGTCATGATTGTGACAGGGGTGTTATAATCGTGACAAGCACTCGCCAGAGGCGAGGATCTCCTTCTATTTTGATATTTGGAGTGTCTTTTTGGACTTTTTTGGCTTGGTTCAAACCTATTTTTTACCCTAAATGACAAAAGAACTATATATGAACATTAAATGACCCCTAATGTTTTGCCAAATTGAGAAAGAACATAAGAAAGAGCAATAAGCAGAGAAGAGAAAAGGAGCATCTGCAGCTACTGTCCAGCCACTCCAACCCAACCATTTCAACTTCTTTTCTACTTTCTCTTATTTATTTACTTCATCTTAATGTATGAAATGGGTTTGATAATATTTAACATGTTGTTACTGATGTCTATTTTCATTGTGGGATTTATTCTTGAATCATTTTGTGACTTAATTGCTTTTGATTTCACTGAAATGTTTGGGTATTGTGATATTTATGGTTTTTGCATATTTTGATAATAAATTGAGAGATTGAATCGATAGTAACATGATTAGGTTGGGCAATAAGAATTAACAACCTAATAGATCACATAAATATCAAATTGATAATCATACAAAGAGAGATCTTGTGTGAGGACCCGATTATCTAATAGATTGCTTAAGAACTAATTGAAGACGTAGGTTATCTTTGTTAATTGAGAAATTGCAAAATTGAAATTTCAAAATCAATTAGGGATTTTTTATTAGGGTTAAATGATTAGATCTTGAGAGAGAATAATCAAACCTTCAGAATTATAGGATCAATACCGATTAGATTAAAAGTGACTAAGGTAGCAAAATGACAATAGAATGAATCTAGTCTTCTCATAATTGTTTGATCTTGTCTTAATAGGATTTCTAATTTGTAAAGTGGTTAGTGCTCTATTTTGATTTACTTGTTTTAATTTCAAAATTTTAATTTCAATCAATCCATACTCAATTGCTTAATTTTCTATTTAGTTTTATTTTTATTTTAAATCACATTTTTTCAACCTTAGACAAAGTTAGGATTCAATTAGTTTTAGCTAATTTCTCGTAGGATCGACACCTCAATTACTACGCTTTACAATCTGTGCACTTGGAACATTGAGGGTTTTGTATAAGTAAATGTAAGATTATATCCAACCTTTTAGATATCTCATAAACTTTTATTACCCATTTTAGTTCTAAACTTAATAGATAATGTATGCTTCAACCAATCATCGCATCCTTGAATCATTAACTTTGACTCTTTTAAAGAATTAGAATTTCATATCTAATATGAAATCAAACCAATTGAATTAACTGGAACTAGGCATAGCTATAAAAGAAATAAATATTGCATTATACAATATCTCATATTGTATTTTCCTCTTCCCATAAATCCATAATCTTATGGAATTTTCTTGTGAAGGTATTCACCCAAGAATCTCATTCCTTATAGATAATCAAAAATCTAATTTCACCACAACGATCTCATCAAAGTGCTTCAGCATTCTCAATACTCAATATATATGTATTAAATGAAATATAAGTATCATCCTTTTGTGAATGATTATTCTATCTAATACATTACATGTATAAATATAACAATTCAATACCATCATCATCTTTTCACCAAAGGTTGATTTGGTTATTCTTCAACTTGATAAGTTTCGCAAGTTTCATACAATTCATAATCAAAAGGATAAATATATCCTTGTATGTAACTTTATGATTATCATAATATTGATTTAACCAACATGGCACAAAAGGATAGTCTCAGTTATCAACTTTGTATTCTTGCCATTTATGTTAAGCATAAGTCTCCTTTGATCCAAAACTTACAAACTATTTGTATAATATTGGATTAACTAATTTTACTTAACAATCTATTTCTTATCATGTTTCGATAATTATAATAATGCTGAATCTAAATTTAGTATCAAATACTCATAAACATTAACTAAAAATGCATATGATCTCTATCATATCTCGTATATGCAAGAAAATTCATGCAATCATTTTTCTTCTTATGAAAAATATTATCAAACTATAGCCAATTCCTTGAACTGATGTTCGTGTTTATGCTTTTAATAGGCTAAATTAAGTGGAACAATTCCAAAAAGGTACTATACCTTTTAGCTATACTCTATGCAATCTCTTGCATCTTGCTATCAAGGTGTTGACATACATCTTACATGTTGTTATCTAATTTTATGAGACATTAGTCAACTCAAAATGTCAATATATTTTGTCATCTATATAATTTTTGAAATATTTTTAAAATGTTTTCACCGAATCCTTAATAAGGATTATAGCAAAATAACATAATCAGCACACAATTTTCTGTCTAGCTTTAAGAACTCTTCTCAAACATATCCTATGTCCAAGAAATTTGGTTCACTAACTTAGTATCAACTATACTAAACAAGGTAAATTTCATTCAGAAAAGAATATAAAAGTAAGAAAAGCAAGTAATTGATTATATGCCATGACTACTAAATGAGAATGGGACATCAATCTTGTATTTAGTTACTTCCACTATTTTATTCAAAATAGTAGCCCTAACTACTATTCGAAAATATTACTCTAATTTTTCTAATGGGCTAGGATACCATTTAAATACAGTTGATCTTAGTTTGCTTAACAAACTAACTAAACTTAAATTGTGTGGATAACAACTTTGTCAATCACATTTTTGTGACTCCTAGATCCGTTAGGTGACAACTCGTAACATCCCACTTCCATAGAGCACATACCCGACATTCCAGAGAACATTCGAGCACATACCCCACGGAAGCAGTACGTTAGAGCAATCACATTCACTTATTAAGGCATCATATATAACATAAGCATTTAAGAAGATCAAAACTTTCGATTTGATTCATAAACATAAACATACATTGTAGCATTACAGTACATAATCCACATATATACATTACCAACAACGTCTAAGAGTTTGCTACTCTTATAAGATGTTCTGCATAAAGTGGGATGTTAAACCAAAATATCCTATCTAGACTCATTAGTGACAGCTGACCGACCTTTGAGTCATTCTCTCTCCAAGACACAAGTACAAGTTTCTACTTGATCTGCTTAGGAGTTAAAACTCCTTTGAACCTGAAAAATAACATTGCAAGTTTGATGAGTTTGCAAACTCAGTGAGTGAACCATCATCGATGTACTCACTCATATCATAGTCCAGTTTTCCAAATATGTCATATAAATGAATAATTCACATCGCATCACAAACTTCATTGATTTCAACAATTTAATAGTTCATCTCAGTTTAATGGGCATGTTAATTCAATTAATCAATATGGTATATCCATTCAATCATTTAATAAATAAGGATGTATATGCAAATGCATATGTGACTCATTTCATTTTTATTTTGTTATACTGAGTTCCTATTTAACTGTCACGTATCTGTTGTGAATACCGGGCTCATTTTATATACTATCTCGTACCCATTATGGATACTGGGCTCATTGATAACTGAGCTTGCGACTCCTTGTGCACATTTATGAGCTTTAAGTTCTTTTTCACTTGGGTCACTCCAGCCATAACTCTTTTATCTAATCATCCATTTCAATGTAATGAGATGCAACAATTCACATATGACGCATTCATTATTTCAAATTAGATATAATCCAGTCATATATCACATTCTTCAGATATAAGTCTGGCATTCAACATTCAGTTGAGAACACATATTTCCATATTCACATACATTTATAAAACACTTCCAATCCATTCCCAAATATCAATCTCCTCGAACAATTGATGGTCTGGGATTATCACAATCACATGAGTAGCAATTCAATAACTGAATTTTAAACAAAGCAGCTAGATTATGGTGAGAGAACATCTAGGTTAACTCACAGGATGCTCTAGAATAGCTATTGCCTTGACGACCTGACAATGTTTGGATGCGGTCGGTCAATGTGTGCTTCTATATCATGCAATACACATATAAGTATACATTACTAACTTGTTTAATCAAATGGATACTCAATCATACACATGTAGATGTGTCATGTGTAATGCATGTTCACTTGACTATCCCAAGTATGTAACCTTATTCACAAATCTTGTTGATTCATTCGTCATATCTTGTACATAACTTATTGGTGATTAGATCAATGCCTTAAGAAATCTCGATTACTCTAAATTCATTCAATCAAACATTTATCCATCCCTTCCTAACATTCCATGCTCACACAACTTCCCAAATCTCATTCAATCATACCTAATTTATGACTTATATCCCTAGCATCACATTTGCATTCATGAGAACACCTTCATTTCTTTAACAACTCATACTTTCCAAATTCATATACATTGATATCAAACAATCCATTCCTTAATTCTAACATCAATTATCAACTTAAACTTATCAAACCCTTAATCAATCAATCAAACAGCCATCTAAGTTCATTTCAAACCTTAATCAAATCCAAATACACCAAAGTAAAGTAACTTATCCTTAGTTGGTTCAACAATCACACAAAACAAAGTTTTTCACTTCCCAAGCATTTCCCACACTCTATTATTAATGCCATGTGTCATTAGTTTATAGGTCTAGTCAACCTAAATTTCCATGTATCAATTTATCTTACTATTCAACATTTTTCCTATACTAGATGCATATATCACTTCATTAATTACCCAATTGTGACAATAAATTCCAATTCACTAATTGTAGTCAATCAAACCAGAATTCAAGACGTAATCAAGTCACAATCATGCAATCACAACATAAACATTTAAAATCTTTCATACCCCGGAATAAATCAATTGAGTGCATAAATTATTTTTACAATGCCTCTAAAGTATGATTCATGCATGTATGCAATTATGATGCATGCAAATCAAATGCACTTCATGTATTCTCTTATGATATGACTCATATGACTTCATATAGTCGTTAAATTCCTAAGTGTAGGAATGGGCTATTACACAACTCTTGCCAAAACGTATCTAATTAGACATTCCTAACCCTGTCACTAAATTCATATGATCATGATTTTTCTCATCCAAATTACACAAATTTAGTTAAGTAGGACCCATTGTCATAAAACTAAATATATTCGGGTAAAAGCAGCCTTGATTTTGCTCAACAAACCTAACAATAAATAGAATTCTAATTTATTCTTATAACAATAGAAGGCAAAAATCAAGTTCTCAACTTGTACTTAATATTTTAATAAGGATTTAATTTTGTTCGTCGCATCAAACATAAAATTGCATATAAAATATTACACATATAAAACATACAATTTTAAATGCATCCAATATATACATCAAACATATAAATAAAGCATGCGGCTTATGTACTCATAATCAAATTATATGCATAAAACATCAAGCTTCGTTTGATTCTAGTTATTGACTTTCATAATCTGAAATAATATTTCCAACTCCTTAAAAAATTAAATTAAATTAAGCTCATTGATTCTTAAATATATTAAATTCCTATTCCAAATAGAAATTTAATTTGATTTGAAAACTCTTTGATTCCTAAATGTATTAAATTCCTATTCCAAGTAGAAATTTAATTTGATTTGAAAACAATTTTCAAATCCAATTGGAAACTATTTCCAATAATCTTGAATCCTTTAACAAAATTTAATTGAATATTTTTTTAATAAATTATGCTTTTTACTTATTATGATTTAGAAAAACTTATTTTTCAAAATTACACAAATAACACATTCTAATTCAATTAAAAAACTATTTATAATCTAATTAGACATTACTATTTCCAATCTCAATATAAATTTCTATTTCTAATCTTTATTTTCGAATATTAAAAGGAAACTACTTTCAAAAATTAAATAAGACACTTTTAAATTTAATTAAGAAAGCCATTTACATTAATTATTTAGAGATTAATTTCTTGATTAATTAGAAAAATATTTTAAAAATATTAAAGAAAGAACATTTTTATTAATTAATAAATGAAAACATTTTTCAAAAATTTAACTAAGAAAAATAATTTTTCTAAAAAAAATCATGAAACATATTATTCATAAATAAAGAAACAATTTCTAAATAAATAGAACAATAATTCTCTATTCAAATAAAATCATAAATTTGATTTTGATTTAATCAAATTGAAATAAATAAATCTAATTAAGAAACATCTTTTTTAATCACTTAAGAAAATAATTTTCTTAATTTAATTGTCTAATTAACTAACTTCAATCTAATTGAAAGTAATTAATTGTAACTTAGGAAACAACTTTTCTAACATTTAAATAAAAATCAATATAATTATTAATCTTAATCATATTAAGAAAATAATTAATTTAATTTTGGAATTAATTTTTATATTTTAAAATGATGTTAAATTTTTTGGAATAAAATTATTAAGATTATAATAATCATAAAATTAAACAAGCCTTAAACTAGGTTTGGAATATCTTATTCCTGCTTTGTTCTAACCT
>JAOSBM010000007.1:15858343-15873542 GCA_027568955.1 Erythroxylum tenue
AGACATATACAAGTGGGGTAAGGACATAAACCTATTGGATTCTTTTGACCATAAATTCTTCGTCCGACCTCCAAATTGAGTGATTCTTGAAGCATTGGATTTCTAACACTTTTTTCTACCTATACAAAAAAATTGGTAGCTTTGTTTTTGAATTTGAAAAGATTGATTCAAAGCAAGTGAGGGTTCGTTGAAATAACCCTACAAGGAAACCCGCTTATGCTTTTCGGCTCCGAATTAAATAGTTGGGCTCCGAAAACGTGGTCCAACACCTTGGTTGGGCCTCGGGAACGAGGTCCAACAAAAATACTAACAAAAAATGAAAAGAAAAGGGTTAAAACATGAAACCAGTTATAGTGATGGAGGTGGAGATGGTGATGGCGATAGTGTTGAGACCAAATCCGCTTGACATTGAGAGTGTTTCCCAATCTTATAAGTGATTCAAGAGAGTAAAAGAATTAGCAATCCAAACCATTACAAAATCATTCTAAACTTATTTTGGAATTTAAAACAAACCAAACTACATAACAATTCAAATCTAACTACTAAACGTGCTAATTTAGGATCATTAGCTTGACCTTGCATCCTTGGAATCTCAGCCCGGATCAATTATGAGTGGCTTGTTTCCACCCTTCTTGTTCAACATCAATTTGTAGTCTGTGAGTAAGGTACAAATTGCAAAATGATCAGAAAGACAATGTTGATAAACTTGAGAAAACTAAATAATTTTAGTAATGTCCTTTTCACTAACAAACTGTCAAAAAAAAGGGAATAATAAAACTCCCTGAATCTTATATTAAGTCTAGCAGTTCGTTTGGTAAAAGGGTGAGCAGCTCTTATTCTTCCTTTGTCACTCCCTTTTCTTTTTTTTTTTTGCTTCACAAATAGAGACTTACATAGCTTTTTCAAACTTGATGTCCGTTGTCATCTGCTCTTCTTCCTTTTGGCCTTTTAAAGATCCGAATACATCAATTCACATGAATAAGTCAACCTCCTTCAAATTCTTTAATACATCATTCATGTTGAATGTCACTTGATCATTACTAATCTGAAGGATAATGTTCTCTTCACAGATATCTACTATAGTTTTTTCGATGTTCAAGCATGGTATACCAAGATCTGATGGATAGTATGAGGGGTTTTCATCCTCTTCTTCATCCTCTTTCTTGATTTCTTGGTCTTCTATAAGGTGGGGTTTAGCTTGATTTCTCGCTGGTTCTTTTAGATCTAGCCCGTTCCTAAGTGTGATAGCCTGACATGACTCTATTGAATTTACTTTCATATTGTGCAGACAATTTTCTACACTTTGCTTACAAAATTACTTGGAATGCTGGCCCCTTCGAACCTCTAGGTTGTGAATAAAAGAGGCATGATCTTCTACTACTCGCTCAAACTTCTCTTCCAATCTCTTCTGGGTCTCTTCCATATCTGTGAGCTTATCTACGATTTTATCCAACTTGGAATCCCATGAACTAGATTCGTCTTGCTGAAATCTATTAAGTCTTAATGTCCAATGGGAATCCTTTCATTGTTATACCAATAGAAATATGGGTAGTTCTGCCACCCAAAGTGTACGTGTTCAAATAAGGATGATGATTTCCCCAATTAAATTGGGGCTCATTGAAATCTGCAAGAGTCTTTTGCTCCTTATAATATATATCCTCCATGATTATTCTTTTTTTCTCTTTTTGGCGTTCAACTCTTGAGATTCCCCATTGTTATCTGGTGATATCCAAGTTGATGTGTAGTCTACTTTATGCCCAACTTTTCTCTCTTTATTTTCTTTCACAAAAGGTAGTGAAAAAAGCCTTAGACTAGAAAAATTAAACTAAAATCTAAGTACATAAACAAATACAAAAAATTTCAAGATGGCACTACTAAAACAAAAATTCAATTCAATCAATCAAATTAAATTAAGAATCATTCATAGAACTACTAATTACTAAGCAATTGTAACACATCCAAGAATCAACCTAAGGAAATTACCAATTGAGAGAAAGGGAATTTTACTTACTCTTAATGCTAACCTAACTAATTATTTACTAGATATTTGGTTCTAGATGATCCTAAGTTTGATTACTCTCTCTAGAGTTATAGCCATTAACCCTAAATCATAAACCCTAATCAGATTATGGAGTTCACAATCTCTCAATTTACAACCTATCCAAAACCCTAATTAGTTCTAAGTCCTCTAATAATTTACCGAAAACCTATGCAAGATCTCTTTTTGTACAATTTACCGATTTGATTTAATTCTAATTTCTATTAAATCAACTAACTCTCATTAGCCCAATTTAATCGTTTTCATTCGATTCACCCTCTCATTTTATTATCGAATTATGCAGTTGCATAATTAAATCACAACAAATCTAATAAACATATAAACAATAAGATTTCATTAATTCCAAAGTAAAATTTCGAAGATGAGTTTAGAACATCATCAACATTCTAGATCCTATCATCAACTATTTATTCCAATTCCATACAATAATAAAACTAAAATGAAATAGGAAATACAATCTAACCGGATGACGGGAGGCAGTGACATCAGGAAACTCAAGATCCGGGAAGTACATCGAGTCAACTTCTTCTCCTCTTCTCTCTTCCTTCTTCTCTTCCTCTATCTCTCGATGAATTCTCTCTAGGTTTTCTCAAGGTGGCTGATGCGAAAGATCCTCTCTTTCTCTTGTTGTTCTTTAAGTAGTCTCTTATAATCCTAGGTCTTTTTTGGGGTCTAAAAGTTCCAAAAAGTCCCTCGCAATGTGAAGTTTGTATGCGTCTGCGTGTTTGCCAGACGCTGGCCACGACTGTGGCCCTCCAGGTCACAATCGTGGCTCACATTTGAGCCATCTGTCACGATCTTCATATGTAGGCCTATATCGTGGGCCATTCTTGGAGCTTCTATCATGATTATGGCCTGATAAGCCATGATCATAATGTTAGAGAAGTGCTCTAAAGGTAATCACCTTTAGCACTTATTGTACAAATCATTTTATGACTAATAAAGGCATTTTTCATTATTTCGATGTTCATACATTTATGGATTTTATGTTGATCTTAAATTGATTTAATGCAATCCTTGATATAAAAAATAGCATGGAGGAAATCATGATGAGATCATGATAATGAGATTCCTATCATGTGTAATTATGTTAGTATCTAAACTATCCCTAGTCATAGGATTACTGAGATGGGATATCATTAATCCGGATAGACTAGCACATGTTATACTCTTTAATTAGATTAAACAGTAAATCTTATAAGCTATAGACATGAGTTGTTTAGAGTTAACATGTGGATGCTTACTAAAGGTAGTAAGTACATTGGATTGACCTACTATGAGACAATCATATAGATATTCTATTCCAGTTTCAATGATAGTCTCATCATAGCAATGGTGCAAGTATCATTTGACTTGAGGTGCTCAAAGATATCTCAGATACTGATCCTGTGCTTTGCTTCATTCATCGATACCTTTTAGGGGTTACTCATAGGGTGGTGATTGGGTACAACTTGATATATTCAGAGGTAATTAAGTAACCAATAAATGATTCACCACTCCTGATAGAAGGAGATGATCTCTTATGAGGGTCATTACTCGGAAGTCTCTGACCTCTTATGAGGGTCATTACTCGGAAGTCTCTGACTAGAGCAGATAGGTGTCTTGAAGACAGTCTTCAAAGACACATAGAGTAATGAGATCCTCAGGACAAGATCTAATATCACTTGGACTAAATGTGACATAGTCAGTCTAGTGGGAGTTGAAATTTTGACCATACTCTAAACCAAGTGAGGTATAGATGGTAAAAGGATGAATTGTATGGCAACATTGTGTATGGAAGGGTTCATAGTCAAACCACTGACTTTTTGGTCAATTGGAGGTCATGACATGTTGCTAAATACCACTTATAACTTTCTTGAATTAAGTGTTAATTGAAGTGGCCAATATAACCGGGAACCTAATGGTCACATACATAGGAGATCCGAAGGATTAGTAAAATGGTCTTGAATGGTGAATCAATATATGAGATAGTGTTTCAGAATTGTATCGCAATGTGATCGTGGTAGAAACTGTTGCATCGAGTAAATTAGAAACAAGTGTTATTGGCTTGCAATTTGGTCATTAACTTTCCAAAACTTCCATTAATGCATGTTATTCATGGTCATTAACTTCCCATAACTTCCATTAATGCATGCTATTCATTACCATTAACTTCCTATAACTCTCCATTAGTGATGGGGGTTATGGAAGGCCAAATGGTGTAGAAAATAGAGATGATTTTTGTGCATCTTGTGTAATACACAAGTGAAAGAAAGGTTCTTTCTTACACACTCACTCTTTCTCTCTACCTCTCACAAGAGTTCTTGCCTTTGTGTTCTTGCCTTTGCTAGCACAAAGAAAGAACTCTAGTCATCTCCTAGTGAGGTTTCATCCTTCTATCTTTGTATGGACTTTCATTAAAGACAATGTACGTTGATTGTTGTGGTTTATGACAATCCAATGCAGAGAAGATTAAAGAACGAAGGAGATCGTCGAAAAGGTATGTAAATATCTTACATTTCATATTTTTGTTTTCTATATCTATATGCTTGAGTAGATCTATTTTTTGAGTTTCTGTTTTATTTTCTCTTGGATATATTTGATATATATTATGTATGAGATGCATGATCGAAACCTTATAGTGGTATCAGATCCATCTTGTGCCTTGTTAGATGTAGAATATATGACATGTGAAAACTATTTTCATGGTTGTGACAACTTCGGGTCCTATAATGTTTTATTCGAAATAAATTATAGAAAAATGATTTTCACAAATTTCTTTCACCAATTTGTTCATAAGATGTATGTCAATGATTTGGTGTGATTGAAAATATTTTTAATGTGATTAAAATATTTAATTTTGAATTTAGAAGAACATGCGTGAAATCTGTCTTTCAACTAGGCATGTGATGTCTATTGGCTAAATTGATGAGGTTACATGTGATTTTCGTAGAATTTCATCGAATTGCCTGTTAGAACTCAAAGGGAAAGGTGAAGTTAGCTTATAAGTGGAATTAACAAGGTTAGAAGATACCTTAGAAGTATGAGATGGTTGCTTAGGTTGAGAAGAAGGTTCGGCACCCTTTAGGTCAGAGGGTGGTGCCGCCAATTTTAGTTTGTTATTTTCAGCCTCCAACTCATCCTCCTCATCCAAAATAATCACTTTGTCTCCAATCTCCTTACCACTCCTTAGCTTAAGCGCAAAAACACTTTCCTTTCCTTACAGCCCTTGGGATGACAATTTTCCAAAATTTTGGGCCTCCATCTTTCCAAGGTTAGAGGCCAACTGTCCCATTTGCCTCTCAAGCTTTTGGATGCCTGACCTTGTCTTTTGCTAAAAAGATTTATAGTCCTATTGAAAAGACATGAAATTTTGTTGCATGGACAAGGTGTTAGATGCCATAGTTTTCATTATATCCATAACCTCATTCAAAGAAGGATTAGAAGAAGAAGAAGGGTTTGAAGGTGGCAACATAGGTCTGGGAATGTTCGGCTATGGTTGAAATCCAGGGGGGTTGGGTGCTTTTGCTCCATTAGGCATTGGTGGTTGTTGAGGATTCCCATAGTGAAGGTTGGGGTGATCTCTCCATCCCGGATTGTAGGTCTGAGAGTAGGGATCATACTTTCTCTGTGGTTAGCATTAAAAACACCACCAACTGCATTCACATGGTCAGTAGAATCATCTTGGATAGTAGGACATCTATTAGCATTATGACCATGCATAGAACAAATAGAACAAACAATAGCTTGCATATCACCACTCATAAAGGATCACATCATATAAGTAAGCTCATTAACTTTGTTCTCTAAGTTAGAGACACTTATCTCATTCACGCATCTATGATCAGTTCGGGTGCCAAACTGCTTAGAATTTGCAGCCATATCAGAGATTAAATGCCTTGGCGCCTCGGTGTTTTGTTCACCAAAGCTCCACCACTAGCTGCATCAATAATACTCCTATCTTGGGGAGTTAACCCCTTGTAGAAATATTGAATGAGGAGTTAGTCAGAAATTTAGTGGTGGGAACATTGATTGCAGAGCTTCTCGAACCTCTTCCAATACTCAGATAATGATTCACCATAAGCTTGTCTTATCCCACATATCTCCTTCCTAATGTTGGCGGCTCTTAAGGCTGGGAATTACTTCTCCAAGAAAATTCTCTTAAGGTTATTCCACGTCCTTATAGAACCATATGGGATTGAGAATAGCCACTCCTCAGCCACCCCCTTCAAAGAGAAAGGGAAAGCTTTAAGCTTGACTTGTTCCTCCTCCACACCATTCGGCTTCATCCCATTGCAAATCATGTGGAACTTTTTAAGATGAGCATGTGGATCTTCACCTGCAGGACTGTTAAAGCAAGGAAGTAAATGGATAAAACTAGGTTTTAGCTCAAAGTTAGCATTCTCAACATTAATACAAAGAGGATGGTTCTCCAAGTTAGGAGCAGCAAGCTCCTTCAAAGTCCTTTGTTGTGCAACTACCATGTATTCTTAGTAATGGTAAGTGTGAGTGACGTCAGGAACAAGAGATGAAGACAAACCAAAAGCATTGGGATCAACATAGATGTTGGATGGTGATGAGTTGGCGGGCTATGCACGTGTGAAAGGTAACTCCTTTTCATAGTTTGGTTGGAAAAGTGGATTGAATGAATGGCGTTGTTCAATGATGATGGGATCGTGTAGCTGTGTATGGGTAGGTGTTTGTATGGAGTTGATCAAGAAATTTGTGTAGAATTGGTCTAAGTCGGCTTGTTCTTGATTTGAGAGTTGCTCTTTGGATGACTGGGACATACAATCTTCAAAACAAAAGGTTAAACACACCAAATCACAAAAGAGAGGAAAATAACACGTAAACTATAAAAGAAAGCTAAAAATCAACACTTTGATCCTCAGCAACGGCGCCAAAATTTTGATAGGTTGTCTTTAACCTACAAATTTAATCCCCTACTTAAGTTGGTTTATAGTGTAGTGAAGCATTGGTATCGTCCCACACAGATCAAAACACAAGGAAGATTATTTTACTTTCCAGCAAAGTATGCGTGAATGTTATGTATGAACTAATGCTAGATTACGTGACACAATAAAACAAGATTAGGGGATTTGTTTTCTTGTATTAAAAGTAAATAAGAAAGAAAAGAAGAAGACTGATTTAAGTAAAGAAAATTAAAATAAAGTCAAAAGTTTTCAAGAGAGAAATTGCTAGGAAAATTTAAGTAAAAAGTTCAGATTAGTTAAAGACCAATTGCAAAGGTTTTCACTAAATCCTTAGGTTGTTTTTAATCATTAAAAATAAATCATTTCTAAGATTGGAAAATTAGGTTTCATCAAAGCAAAGATAGATGCAATCAAAACAAGCATGAAATGCAAAATCTTCTTGTTAATGCATTAATCCAAAACTAGCATGAACAACACAATAACAAGAGCATTAAGATTGAAATCAAGTATGTCGAACCTAAGTTAATTTTCAAGAAAGCTAGCATGCATAAAGTTAACCTATGTCTTCATCCAACTAATTAAAACCTACAGACAAGATTCAATTTTAATTAGTTGCTGCTACTTAACCTAATCAATTTATTATCCAGCAATTAAATTAATCATATAGCAAACAAATTATTCATACAAAAATTCGAATTCATGACTTCAAATCCACATGCATAATTCAACAATCATGTCCAGATTGAGAGCATAAATTTCCAATCATAGTTTCATCAATTATATGAGCATGCTTCTCATAAAAACAAACATGAATTTAGCTAATAGCCTCAACAATTGGAAAAGGGAATTTATTTCATGATTTTAATTAAAACAAAGTTAAAAATCATCATAGAAAATATAGTACATAATTCGAGTATAAGAAGAAGAAGAAGAGAAAATAAAACTAGGGTTCTACCTAGAGAGAGAAAGAGAGAACGTAGGAGAGAGAAAGAGAAGAAGAGAGATTCAAGTTCAAAGAAAAGAGAGAAAACATGTACACCCCCCTCCCAAAACTAATGCTAAAGGACCTTATTTATATTGGAGGAGGTACGGTCATCAAATCCTTGTAGCAGAGGATTTCTTTTCCAAGTAGAAGTAGGTCTTTCTTTGTTTGTAGAAGAAGTTTTCTTTTCCAAGTAGAAATAGGTCTTTCTTTCCTTGTATAAGAAGATTTCTTTTCCAAGTTGAAGTAGGTCTTTTCTTTCCTTATAGAATTAGGATCTTCTAGAAGCTTCCTTCTAGGTCAAACACACTTCCTTACGCTTAAGTGGCAGTCCACACCTGCTTTCATGTAGGCGCCATGTGTCCCAAGAAGCTGACATGGCAGGTAATGTGACATGTTGATCATACGCCAAGTGTGATCCACGTGTACCAACCAGGTGCTGCCAGCTCATCAATTCTCCTAAAAAGTAGGGATCTTCATTTCTGCCAATCTACATGTCCCCTAACAATTTGGATTGTTCCTGGATCCATTTCTCGCAATGGTGAACAAGAATCTTCCGAAATGTAGAAATCCTAGTTGAAGTAGGATTCCTTGTTCGAGTAAGATTCCTAATCCTTTTGGGATTAGGATTTCACCATCCCTTGCCAGGTTTAGCTCCTGATTCTCGTTTTGCTAGATTTTCTCCAAAATAGGAAATCCTAGTTGCATTACGATTTGGGGAATCCTAATCCTATTAGGATTAGGATTTCTACAACTTTTGTCACCTTGGGGTATTTCGACCTCCTTATTTTGAAAATGAAATCCAAAAGTCCTAAATCTCCCTCCTTAGCATAATTTTTCCTCACTTGATACCTAAAACATTTGAAATGATAAAATCAATGCAAGTCACATGATTTAGACATCAAATGAGAATAAAAACTAAGTGTAAGAGTATAAAAAGCTAAGAAAATATGAGTGCATCAAGTAGCCAGTCTGAAAGAGCTTTAAGCTCATAATTTTGCATGTAGAGCTTTGCTCTATGATTTTTGTATTTGACCGAGCCCAATAAGGCAGTTTCTGTATCTGTATCTGTATCTAAAAGGCGCTTGGTCATAACAAATAATAACAAATCTGGAGTCTCATATGCATCTACATTTGTATATTTATGATTATAAAATATATGATTATGAAACCTTTTCTAAAATTATGATGATAAAGTGATGTGCTATGATAATGTGAATGATTAGGTTATAAATGTTCTGAAAGCATGTATGTGAAATGTGTGTCATTATATCTTATTAAGATGGAAAATGTTTGTGAAAATGGTTGGTTGTGTGATATTTATGTATTTGACTTAAGTGAGATCATCAATGATGGTTCACTCATTGAGTTCGCAAAACTCATCAAAAATTACATTGTGGCTTTTCAAGTACGAGACAAGAGACCTAGTTCCTAGGATTTTCTAGAGGAACATTTTGGGTTAAGATATGGCTCAAAGGTCTGTCAGCTGACATTAGAAGAGTTATAGATTGTATTTTTTAGTTTCTTAGACATATAGAACTTCAGTATAAGGGGTTGTAAACTCTTTCATGTTTGGTAATGTAAATACTTGTTTTAATGACAACAATGTAAACATTTGTCAATGAATGAAATGAAGTGTTGAGGTTTTAAGTATTGTATATTCTTTGTGATGTCATTTAAGAGATTGCGTTTGCTCTAACATACCATTGTCATAGGATATGTACTTGAATGTCCTGGATGTTCGGGTATATACTCTATGGTAGTGGGGTGTTATAGTAAATATGTGTGTATTACATGATATAGAGGCATAAATTGAGCGTCCACATCCAGACATTGCCGGATCGTCAAGGCCTGCTATCTGGAGCGTACTGTGACTTAACCTAGATGTTTTCTCATTATGTTTGAATTGTTTTTCATTAATTGTTAGCTATTGAACTATTACTGATATAACTATGATAATTTTGGACATTTTTGGTCCGAGGACTTTGATATTCGGGATTGTATTGGAAGTGCTTTCTAATTGTATGTGAATATGAAAAATGTGTTCTCAACTGTATGTTGAATGCCAGACTCAGATTCGATGAATATGATAAGTGACTGTGCACTTTGAATGGAAGTTATTGATAACATATTATGTGCAATGATGCATTTCATCACATGAATATGCATGATTATATAAAGGAGTTGTGATCGGAGTGGTCAGTCTGAAAAGAGCTTAAAGCTCAAGAATGTGCACAAAGAGCCACAGGCTCAGTTATTAATGAGCCCGGAATCCACAATGGGTACGGGACAATAAATAAAATGAGCATGATATCCACAACGGATATAGGACAATAAATAGGCGCTCGGTCACAACAAAGTAAAAATGAAGTGGTCACATGTACATTTGCATATGCATCCTTACATATTAAATGATCAAATTGACATGCCTTATTTAACTGAGGTGAATTACTGAATTGTCTAAATGTATGAAGAAAGTGATGTGGTACGAATTACTAAATTACATATTATGCTTGATGAATTGGACTTTCTACTTATTATTATGTTCTGATATGAGTGAGCACATCGATGATGGTTCACTCATTGAGTTCGCAAACTCATCAAAATTGCAACGTTGATTTTCAGGTACTAAGGAGACCTAGCTTCTAAAGCAATCTAGTTGAAGTCTAGTATTATCAATTTTAGGGACAAAATGGCTCAAGGGCCTGGTTAGTTGATACTAAAGAATCTATCTAGGATATTTTGGTTTAGCATCCCGTTTCATGTAGCACACTTTGTATGAAGCTGTAAACTCTCACATGTTTTGAATGTATATACATAAGTTAAGAATTTGTAATGACAATGTATGTTTATATTTGTGAACGAAATGCGAAAGTTTAATCTTTTGAAAAAATTGTGATACGTGTGATGCCATAAATAAGTTAATGTGCTGGCTCTAACGTGCCATTCCCGTAGCGTATGTGCTCGAAAATACTCTGGTATGTCAGGTATATGCTCTATGCTAATGGTGTGTTACATCTAAAGCTAAATGAGGGGGAACTTGATAAGTTCATGATTGAACATATAGTTACTCCCTAATGCATAAAGAGTAATGTTATATTGTGATTAAGATACTTATTTCAGCTCAAATTTTGTTTGAAGTACAAATTAGAGGAATAAGAACCAAAATAAGTTAAAAACATGTCCTTGGTGCCATTTTATCAATGTTCAATCTTATTTTTCTTTATAGAAGCATGAAGAACTGAATTAGGGTGAAGATGAGACAAGAATGCTAGAAATGAACAACTTATAGACTATAAATAAGACTATGTAATGCACTTAAAGTGTGTAGGAGAACGAAGATGCAGTTTCAACCACTTTTGTAACCTACACGGTCTTGCATGGACTTACAAGACCTTTTTAATGAGTTAAACAGTCGTGTAGCTCTCTATGAATGAGCAAGTTCACATTATTGCAATTTTTATACAGACGATCACCTACACACTTATGTAGTTAGCCGTGTATTATGATAGAACACTAATTTTTACTATAAAAGGGCATTAAAAGGCCAAATGAGGCATAAAGAGATTAGAGACATGAAGGGCTTAGATTCTTACCCTTTAGAGAGCTATAAGAAGCTAAACTTCATCTTGTTGTTATAACAGAAATATTGAGGTTTACGAACATGTTTGGAAATTGATTAATCTTTTTATGTTATTCTCACTTTCTTTTGGAATTGATTATGCTATTATATGATTAATGTTTTAGGATTTAAGTATGAATGATTTATATTCCAAATAGATTATTCATGTATAAACTCATTGCCAAAATCTAGATTGAAGTATGTAATCTTAGTACATCTGATTCATTTGTGGTAAACTAATAGTCGAGCATCATTATAGTTAATATAGAATTGGTTAAATGACCCGAGCTTATATGGTTGTTGCTTAGATTAACCAATTTTCCAATTATTCAATGCAATTGTCATACTAAATCTAGATAGCTTATTTTAGGTTGTCTGATAGTTAAACCTACTTAAAGAGCTTGTTTTAATTAAATACAACCTAAGAGAAAAAAAAGTCTAACATAGCCTGTCGTCAATCTTTGGTTAATAGTTTCAGAGAGAGGTATGAGAACAACATAACAATTAATTGCATTCTTTCATATGAAGGTTGAAATTGGACCTCAAATTGGATTTAAAATCGATTGGTTAATTGTATCAATTTTGCTTGATTTGATTTGTCTTCAATAGTTTTGTTTACTTTATATTTTTAATCGAATTCAACCAAACCACCTTGCAATGCTAAATACTGATTTATTCATTACAAAAACTCAACACACACTCTTTGTGGATATGATCTTTGCTCACCACCACTACAAATTTAGTTGTTCAGAGTTTGGTATGAGTTTTTGGTATGTTAGAGGCACAACAACCATTGTATAATACAAAGAATTTAGTTCATAAGGCAACATTATGATAAGTATTCTTATCAATAACAACTTCATAAACATGATTGTGTACATCTATCATAATTCAAACTTTAATAAAAGGGTTTGTTTTTCTATTAACATAAGCTTTTCCTCCTCTTACCAAATGGAATGAGGTAGGCTATAACTATTCTTTAGTGAATCATAACATGAAAGAAAGCATTGTAGATTGAGATTTCCATAACAAAAAGTGATTATCTTCTCAAATAATTTTTATGAATATGTGGATATATTCTTTGTAATCACTATGATGTTATCACTAGATCTTTTCAATTCATAATATTAATCACTTCCATTGAATTTTTACACACCCTAAAATCTAGGATAAAAATTTATTAGCTTCAATAGAGTAACAACCTATCTAACTTAAGGGAAGATAGGAAAATTCTAAAGGAAATGAACTAAAAGTCCTAAATAGAAAATTGAGATTAAATGTTAAACTATAAATAGCTAAGTGTTAAGCTTCCTATTTTATCTACCTAAACAATTACTTAGGTTTAAAAGTATTTTGCTAATTTTGAGAGTTAAAGAAAGTTAGTTTGTGAATTTTAAAATAAATTTTTTAAAGAACTAAAATACAATCATGTAGTTGAATTAATAGGAATTTATGGTTTTACTTAGGATAATGATTTTTTTGAAAGAGGTAGGGATGGGGTAATGGGAGTAAAGATAGGTTTGGAAGAATCAAGATAATTGCGATGGAAAAGATGATGAGTGCATTTGGATCGAGTGTGAAGAAGGGCAGTGGATGTAAATATTGCTTTAATATTCAGAAAGTAGTATTAAGTGAAAAGAAGAGTAGTGGATGTAAATATAGCTTTCATACTGAGAAAGTAGTGAAGGGGAATAAGGTATTTTGTAGTAAAGGTAGCATGAAGGTCACGATAGGTAGTCTGAATAAATTCTTATAAAGAACTTGAAACTAAGATATAATCCGCTAAACAAGAAGAAAGGTGTTATGAGTTGAGATGGGGTCAATAAAGAGGGAAGTATCTACTTTGGATGAAGGTAAAAAACAAATTTTAGTAAATTTATGACTTAATTTGTGAAGCCAGGCCCTTGGAGCCTATTTGAGACTATAATGAGCCTTATGAAGGCAACAAAAAAAGTAAGGATGATAATAATAAAAAAAATAAAGGGTTAATGTATGAACAAAAGTTCTTGAAGATTTATATGTAGAAAGGCATTGGTGACATCAAGTCGATGAATTGGCGAATTTTGAGCTAAATTAGTAGTAAGAATAAGTTGAATGATAGTTGGTTTAATAACTAGACTAAGAATGTTAATATAATCAAGACCATGGGATTAATAATGCTTTTTAGTAGTAAGACAAGTTTTGTAATGATCAAGAGATTCATCAAGTTTAAGTTTGGTATAAATAGCCTACAGTTGACAATATTTGCACTTATAGGAGGATGAATAAGCAAACAAGTGTTACTGCAATGGAGAGCCTTGAACTCATCAAGCATGGTTTGATTTTAATGAGAATTTTTTTACATATATAAATAAAGTGGGATCAGGATCAGGAGATGGCAATGTTATAAGTAATATGATTAGGAAAAGTTTTGAGTTTGTGAATGTAATTACTCCAAAGTCTAAGTAACCATTAGATGGGAGGGTGGTGATGGTTATTGAGGTATTGGTGGTAATGATTGAGTCGAGGGTACAAAAGTAACAAATAATTATAAAGTTACAGAAATAGCAGGCAATAAAGGATTAGGATACATTAGGAGAGCAATTATTAAATTGAAATGAAATGATGAAGAAGGGAATGAAAATAAGAAGAGGAGGCAATGGTCACGAGATGAGGAACTTATGTTTCAATGAAATAAAAATTATGAGAAATATATATTATATTAGTTAAAGGATCAAGACAATGATATCGTTTATAGTTAGGAGCATAACTAAGAAAAACAAAGGGAATAAATTTTGGTGTGAGTTTGTCAGTTCGAGTTGGACTGTTAAGTCATTTAAATTGCATATATTTTAGGCGTAATTATTGTTAATGTGTTGAAATTATTATCCGAATTTAATGGAATTTTATTATTGTTTACAGATTGTTTTCAACACCTTAGAGATGAAATAGGATCAAAAAGATGCAAAAGAACGAAAGAAATCTGAAATCCCCAATTTGGCCGAAAATCAGAGACTAAGCGTGGGCACGCCTAAGGATGGAATACGTTTGGATATAAAATTCCAGAAGTTAATTTCAAGTAAAACACAATCTTTAAAGATCTCTTGCCATCTTTTCAAGAAGTTATCTACCGAAATTAGAAGAGCACCTAATCTGGACAAAATCAAGAGAAGATAATGAAGAGATTAATATCAAGAAGGAGATTGAGATGATTGCCGTAGAGATATATATACATATATTAGGTTTTAGAAGACATCATCGTATGTTTTAGCAACTTTGGGCTGCGACACTTTTCTGCTTTTCTTGTTTTTACGTTTCTGCATATTTCAATTGGGATTTTCGTGTCTTTCATCAAAAGATCAGGGATGGAGGCATATTGCTTTGTTATTTTCTTTGTTTTCAATTCAATTATGAGTAGCTAATTTTCTTATCTTGGTTGAGTGAATCCATGTTACATGTTATTATGTTGAGAAATTTTGGATACCTTTTATATTGTTAATGAACATTGGATATCTTCAGATCTATTCTTTCCACTTGAATTCGTTGGTTTCTAGGTGCGCAACTAGGGATTAATTGATTCAATCGCTAGATTAACGGAATATGACGTTCAGTTTCGGTAATCATAAGTAGCAATTAGGATTAAC
>JAOSBM010000007.1:15910443-15922354 GCA_027568955.1 Erythroxylum tenue
TAATTCAATCAAACCATATAATAAAAATTCTACTAATCTTTACAGGAATAATTAACTCTTAAAAATTATTCCATCAGACCTTATAACTTATTTCTATCATACTTAATCAAAATCCAATCAAACTAATTAATCGTTCAGAACCTCGAAAATAATTCAAAATTACGACAAATTCATCAAGAAAAGTTCCGGGGTCCAACATAAATAATATATAAATATAAATTGAAACGAAAATGAAAAAAATCAATAAAGGATACATGTTAAAATAATAAGGTAGTAATAACAAAAAAATAAAATTACACATAAAAGATAATAATAGTGAATTAAAAATAAATATGTACAAATAGAAATACAAAAATAAGTACTATAATTAATATAGAACAAGGCAAACAATAAAAATAAAAGAAGTAAATAAATATGCAAATAAGAAAGAAGACAAATAAATAAATAAAATAAACAAGTCATTATAATAAAATGTTTAGGTTAGGTAAGGAAATGATTAGGCTAATAACTATGAGGAAAGTATCATATATTAAAAGTTTAGGCTAAATATAAGATATAAGACTCGAAGGAAAATGTTTAAAAAACTTATGAGAAAAAGAAGGATCTCTATGTAAGATCATTTACCCTTATCCTAGTATGCCAAAAATTTTTATTGAGGGTCACATCCTCGGTAAGTTCTAGCAGTACCGTGTCATTTTTTATCACCTCCATCTAGTTCTTCTTAGGCCTTCCTTTTTTTCTCTTATAGTCTTTAATTACAATCTTCTCGCATCTTCTCACCAGAGTGTTAAGATGTCTCCTCTTAATATTTCTGAACAACCTAGGCCTTATCTCTCTTAATTTTTTATTAATATTAGTCACCTTTAATTTGTCTCCTACCATTTCATTCCTAACCTTAGCTCTTTTAATAAGGTTGTACATTCAACAGAGCATCCTCATCTCCGCCACAATTAACTTATGACTATGTACCTGTTTGATGGGCCAACACTCCATCCCATGAAGTTTGACCAGCCTAATAATTAAATGATAGAATTTACATTTGAGCTTGAGTGGTATCTTCTTGTCATATAAAACACTTACAACATTTCTCTATTTAGGTCACCCTGATCTGATACGCTATTCAACGATCTCTCCATTGCTTTAGATGACATATCCTAGGTACATGAAACACTCTTTCTATGGTATTACTTCTAAATCAATCTTTACCTCCACATTGGAAGGCACCCTATGGCCCAAAAAGTTACACTCTACGTACGCAGCCATATCCTGCTCAATTAAAAACCCTTCAACTCTATTGTATCTCGTTAAAGTTCTAGTTTAACATTGACACTCTCTTTTTTCTTATCCATTAAAAAAATGTCATTTGTAAATAACATACACCAAGAAATATCCCTTTGATATTCTTGGTGCTCATTTGTCACTATTACAAAAAAATGGGGCTCAGTGAAAAATCTTAGTGTAAGCTAATATCGATAGAAAAATGCTCTATATCTCCTCTTATTGTCTTTACTCTAGTCATAACACTTCCATACATATCCCTAGTAACCTATATATAGGTCATAGGAACTCCCTTAACTTCTAAACACCTCTACATGATTTCCCTATGTACTTTGTCATACGCCTTCTCTAAGTCAATAAAAACCATATGTAGGTTGCACTGTCTTTCTTTGTAATATTCCATTATTATACTATGGAAATGTATAACCTCTATCGTGGACCTTCTAGGTATGAAACCAAACTAGCTCTCTAAAATAGGTGCATCCTTTCTCACTCTCTTGTAAATAACTTTCTTCAATAACTTTATGGTATGAATAAGTAGTTTGATGCCTCTATAGTTGTTACAATTTTAGATATTCCCTTTGTTCTTGTATTGGGGAATTAGCATACTAAGTCTTCATTCATCCGACATTTTGGCAGACTTAAATATGACATTAAAATGCTTGGCTAGCCAAGTAAGATCCTTTTACTTAGACTGTTTCACACCTCTATGGGTATCTCATCAGGCTTTACTGCCATTCCACTCTTCATTCCCCTCAAAGCTCTTTTACTTTCTTCCTTTGTGATTTTTCAACAAGTAAAGCTATGATACCTCTTAGACATGTTAAGATCACCTAAAAAGATGTTATCCTTCTACACCTTCATTAAAAATACTATAGAATCTGCCATCCTATATTAATGTCATTTTCAACCATGAGCACTAACCTTGCTTCATCTTTTATACAAAAAAAACTTGATCTTGGTCTCTCTCTTCCTGTTCTCTAGCTCTCACCAACTAAAATATATTCTTTTCTCCATCTTTAGTTTCTAATCGTTGGTATAATTTCTCGTAAAATCTTTTTTTACTTATGAGACTTTCCTCTTCACCTCTTTCTTTGCCATTTTGTCACTTTCTCTATTAACTACCCCCTCTACCTCTATGTGATATCCAATAGAGCTTTATAAGTGAGACCTTCTTAATCTTATCTTTTCTTGTACATCTTCCTTCTACCACTAAGACTCCATCTTACTTCCCCTAAGCCCTCTAAAAACAAACAAGATCTCTTTAGTTGTATTCCTTAAAATAGTTGCTTCTTTCTCCCGCATCTAGACAACATCTCCTTCCACTTTCAATTCTTCTCCATATATTACTCTATCCCTAAGTTGTTCTACTAAATCCACCATCTGACTTTGATACACCTCTTACGACTCCTTTTCTTCCTCTTCTATTAATAAGATCCTTA
This sequence comes from Erythroxylum tenue, assembly GCA_027568955.1. Classification (NCBI taxonomy): domain Eukaryota; kingdom Viridiplantae; phylum Streptophyta; class Magnoliopsida; order Malpighiales; family Erythroxylaceae; genus Erythroxylum; species Erythroxylum tenue. The sequence goes on from JAOSBM010000007.1 coordinate 15,913,164, forward strand.
AACAACATTCTATGCTGAGTTGACAAGCAAGCTTTAGGTATCACCTTGCAATCCTTGCTATTAGGTCAACTACTTTACCTTACAAGAAAGTAGTCAATTTGCATTTTCATGTGTCTACTTTTTAAAATCACTAGGTGCTCCTTGTTTTTCTTAAAAAAAGGGTTGGCTATCACTAACTCAAATGTTACTATAAAATTCAACAAAGAAGTCCCACTATCATTCTTATCACCATACCCAAAGCCTTATGAGTCTATGAATATCCATCTGAGGTTACACTTATATGATCATTAAAGTCTCCTCCTAGAATAACTCTATCATTAAGAGGAATCTGCTAAATCACCTCATCTAGATCTTCCCAGAATTAACACTTAAGCAATTCCTCTAACCCTACCTAGGGTGCATAACACATACCATATTGAAATCAACACCTTTCAATATAATCTTTAAGGACATAATCTGATCATTAGTCCTATTTACCCTCATAACATGTTCTATAAGTTCCTTGACAACCAAGATACCTACATCATTCTATTGTCTCAAACATCCTAAATACTAAAGTTTGAACTTATTAATCTTTTTTACTTTAGCCCCTGTCCACTTTGTCTCTTAGATGTATGTTATATAAATCTTATATTTATCTAAAATCTTCACTAATTCTAATGACTTCCTTGTAAAGGTCCCAATATTCCAAGAATCTATCCTTAATATGTCAACATATTCTCTTCTCCTAGACCCAAAACTCTTCGAGCGATTAGCCTTTGTTCTGTAATTAGAAGCCAAAGCCACCACTCTTCCTCTAATGCCCAACACAAGCTATAAAATACCAACTCAACAAGTCCATAAATGACTCTAAAAATACTCGAGAAAGGAAACAAGGATTAATATTAAAACCTAATGCGGGTACCACACTATCCGGATATATAAATCACAAATACAATCGACAACAAGCAAATCTAAATATAGATGGTCCAAAATTTGAACCAATAATAGTCACCTCTCCCCTTACTATATGTGCAAAAAGAATCAAAATCTGAAAAAAGGAAACAACCTCTAATGCAAAATATAGATTTTGGGATTTTAAGTTTATATACAAAGCTAATTCCCTTCGATAGTATTCAAAAAGGAATAATAGAGTTGAATAGTGAAATAGTAAATAATATATCTAAATAGGAATGAAAAGAAAGTTAGAAATTTGAAGAACTTGAAAATGCTTGTTAATTACAATTAAAGAGACCTTGATGAACATATTTGAAACTAATATAGCGAGAGAGATCATCCATATACCCACAACTCAAAATTCAGTCTTTAATATTAAAAGTACTAATAAAGTAACTACTACAAACCCAAAATTAGTTTTTTTTTTCTTTATGGCGTTTCTACTTCACATGCCTCTATTAAACAAAAACTTTTATTTTCATTCACTCACCATTCATGGATGGTGATGATTGTACAGACCATAGAAACAATATCTGAACATAGAAAGAGCAAAGCAATGGAAGCAGATCTATAAAATCCAATTTCATACCCAAACACACCTTAGAAGAAACCTCAAAATGCAAATAGACAAGATTATTCTACAGAGAAGGAGAGGGTGTTAAGAGCATGTAAAAGCAATTTGTTTAAAATTGAAATAGAGAAAGTAGACACCCAATAGCAGTTTTCAACTAAGACTCTTGTTTTTTCAATTCACAGGAGAAAGTTTGTCTCTTTTTCTTCAATTCCAACAATATCAAACACATAAAGATTAAGATAATAAAATAAAAAAAGCGTTAAACCTTAATCAAACAAAGAAGCTAATATCTACAGTAAAAAGACACAAAAGAATAGAAAATTTAAAAAACTCCAACAAAACCCGAAAACCTCTTAGTTAGCTTGAAACAAATCAATGAAAATTGTATATTATTTATTTCTGGTTTGATCCAGTGAGTAACATGTGAAACTTGAATTCCCAACTCTAAATTCCCACTAGTTTAAGTCGGATTATAAATATCATGTAAACATAACCCTTTATAAGTTATATATCTGTGTGTGTGTGTGTGTGTGTGTGTGTGTGTGTGGTAATGAGATGGTCAGAGAGACCTAGGCTAATTAATTATAAGTTTAGACTTTATCATTAAAGTAACCTAATAGCCCTTATACAATAACTATATTAAACTTAATAAATAAGCTAAGAAAACCAAGCTTATAAAAAAATCACAAATATAACTAAAGGCATTTAGTTTTATTTGATCTAATTATAAAATAAAGGACTAATTACTTGTAATTAAAAAAATTTCCTATAAATATTTCTTGAATTTTTTATATGTACATGTATGTAAATAGACATAGAGTATATAAACATCAAAAGAGAGATATACTATTTAGCTAATTTTGCATTTACAAGTTGCTAACTCTATCTCATTTTTATATGTAATGTAAATTAATTATGCATCTCTCCCTTAATAAACATTTATATAATGGTATCAATTCCAATTTGATTTCATCATTCACTTAATTAGTTTGATGGTTTAATTGGTTCTCAAATTTTAAAATTTGTTAATTTTCAATCTTTATTTCATTGTTTATGATAAATCTTTAGTCATTCTAAATCGCAAAATTTATTACAATGCATTTGCACATAATACTTATATAAAATTGTATTTAAATATGTATGCCACACATTCTAAAATATATCTAAACTTTCTTATGTATAAATTAAAAAAATGTTAGTTGTTTATCAAAATTTATGAAGGAGTAATATTTGAAAATTGAAATGAAAGTAAAATTACTTATCTTCTTCTGTTCGTCTCCAAAAATGTACGTAAGGTGTCATTTTACTAAGATTTTTCATACTTATTTCTTTTTCCTTTTTCCCTAAAATTAGATTTAATAAATATTAAAGTTGGTTTGATTTAAAGATTTTAAATTAGATTGAATATCTTTGTACATTTTAATCCGTTGGTCTAAACAAAAAGTTCATAATTTTTTAAGAAAATAAATGATATATTGAATGAATAAGGAGCTCTCGTGTAAGTTACATGAATAGAAAATCTAAATAACATAAATTAGTCAGATGAGTAAGATAAAACAAAACAGAAACTTCAATTCTAGGAGTCTAGACAATGGGGACAACTTATGCCTTGGTTCTTAGTTTTGCTTCTTCTTAGTTTAAGTAGTAAACAATTAAATAGATGAATTAAAATGGCATCGTTTTGCTTTTATGTTTATTTCTTCCTCCACCTCTCCCTTTGTCTCTCACATCTCATCGTTACTCTCACTCACCACATTCTCTACCGTTGTCTCTGTCTCTCTCACCATTCCACCAATCCCCAGCCACAGTAGCTTCCCTACCCCCTTCGTCACTCACCAGCCAACGTATTATTTCATCAAGTCCTTAAGGTACTCTCTGCTCAAATTTGCTTTTGTTGTATTATTCATATTCATAAACATATTTGATTGTTTGGAGTGGGCTGAGGAGTTGTGGTTGTGGATCTGATTTGTACATAGGGAATGCTTTGGTGGATATATATGCAAGGTTTATTGCTTTAGCTAATGCACATAAAGTATTTAAGAAAATATCCTATAAACTTCATGACTTGTAACAATTAGCAAGTTTAAAAATTTGTTGCGAATAGTAAGTGTATATAGGGATAACAACTACAATGTATTAATTTTTAGAATTGTTATGTAGTGATTTGATAACTAATAATCAAGTACTTCTACTTAGCCGATTCACTTATTTGGAATTCTAGAATAGAAGTTGCTTTACATATTCCTTACAAGCTTTCACTGAATGTTCATATTGCTAAAGCATCATAACTAAAACAATTCTTTATGTTTTTTCATAATAGTAAGTTCAGTATAACCATTATCTGTTTAGAATTTTGTTTGCATAATAAATCTGGGTCAAATCTTCATCCATGTGATCTTTTGACCAATGCGGTAGTTAAATTTTAGTTTGAAAGAAATTAGATAATGTCAATCAACGTCTTGCTTCTCAAAAAGTTGTTATCTTTTTGCAAAATTCCTTTACAATTTCTGATATGTAAAGTTAAGTGAATAGGTGTTTTTATCATATCTTCATTTCGAAGGCAATGTTAATAGAGCATTCCATTTAAGCAATGCGTTTTGATCTAGGTTTATTTTATTCAAGAAAACTTAAGAGATAATTATCCTTATACTTATATACACTCATTCTATTGATACTTATATGGTCATCCATATAAAACACCATGGAAGCAACAAGATAATTTTACCTCAAATTTGGTTATTTCTTACAACATATGATGGCAAGACTATGTAGTGAAACCTTAAGGATATATTGTTTTTGGATACAGAAGAAGTGACAAATGAGTAAGAAAATGGAAGGATAATATTAAGACAACTTACCAAGATATTATCCAAAAAGTTCAACAAATCAAATATTTTTCATATCCTAACCAACTTATTTTCACTTATCTTTATCCATTTTATAATTCCTACGGCTTGTATTTTAATATAGTACTTATATAGTAATCATAATTTTATTTAATTATGATTATGAATAACACATATATTTATATATTGTTTTTTTCAAATGGATAAGCATACTCCTTCAGTAGAGAGTTTTAATCCTGTATCGGAGATAAAAGTGGAAACTTCTAATGTCGTACTAAGTGAAGATAGAAGCTCTACTCGAACTTAATTAAAAATTAAAGTTTGGAATCACTTCAATAAGACTAGATCGATGGACTGAGCAGAAAAAACCAAATGTAAATATTGTCAGAAGATGTTGACCGAGAGTTTAAAGGGTGGAACCTCTCATTTAAAGAAACATGTAAATTCATGTATAGAAGGAAAATGGCATTAGGAGGTCAAACAATTTTTACCCCTAACTTTATGAGAAGGAAGAATGAAATGATAAGAACATCTTATGATAGCAACAAATCAAGGTTTTTTATGGCTTCCACGATAATCGATGATGATTGATATCAAAAGATTTAAGATGTTTTGCAATTCACTATAACTGACCTTCAAGGTTCCAAGTCAGAATGCATTGAAGAAGGAAATTATGAAGATATACGAAGATAAGAAAAAAAAAGTTGTTATGAGCATTGTCAAGTAATGAAGGACGGATTGCCATTACAACATGCATGTGAACAACTAATAACCAAAAGAAAGGTTATATGGCTAATGACATCGCATTATGTTGACAATGATTGAACTTTACGCTATAAACTTTTAAGGTAATTTATATTGTCGACATTGTTATCATTTATGTTTTCATTATGGTATGATTGATGTTGGTAATATTTGTACATGATAAATTCATTTATGTGCCAACACTGCATACAAGTGAAAGGTTAACAACTATATTGGGAGATTGTATGTTGGACCCCGAACCTTTCTATTAAATGAGAAATTGTTGGAGATTATTTATGTGTAAAGAAAAGGAGAATTCTTGAATTTGAAATGAAATAGAAAAGATGGTTTAGGTACAAGATGGGTTATGTATGAAAGGTTGGTAGTTAAAAGCTGGAAAAATGTAATTGAAACATGATCAATGAGTATGCTTCAGTGTTTTAGCCATAACTTTTGCTCTAGTTATCAAAATAAGATGATTCTTGATTTAGATTAAGCTAGAGAAATAGGGTTACAAATTGTCTGATGAAATCAAGTTTTGATTCAGTCTCTAAGAATTTTAATTTTTAGGGATGGAAGTTGAGCACTGAATGTTGTTTCAGTATAAGAACAATTCGAAATTTTTGGTGTATAACTTTCAAATTTCTGAACCAAATTGAACAATTTTGGTGTTATTAGAAAATTGAGACAATGAGGAACATTTTTCTAGAAGGAAGTGCTATCAAATTCCTTCAATTGCATGATTAGAAAAAGGTCTTGATTTTTTGGAAGGAGTTAAGCGTGATTTAAATAAATTTTGAGGTCTTGCTAGATTAATTATTTTTATTTAGAGTTAATTATTATGTTGATGTTGGTAGGACTTTAAAATATAGTTTGGTTGAATTAAGTAGTAAGAGCATATATGTATGAGGGCTTTTTGGGGAAGATCACTTAAGCATTTAAGTTACAAGGCTTATATGTAAAGGTAAATTGGACATTGTTCACTCATTAATGGAAATATTGTAAATAAATGGTGTGGTCTTGTTTGTAAGAAGGGGCAAAACGTGGATTGCAATGGAGAAGAAGAGAAGGAACGAAATTTAAGAGAGAAAGCAAGAAGGAGAGCGTCGGTTTTGGAGAGAAGAAGAAGAAAAAGATAGGGTTTCTTCATGTCTTGGATTTCAAGAAGGATTTTGAGTTGATTCAAGAAGGAAAAAGGAAGAGAAGGATGAGAGCTTCCATTAGAGCCAACAAACTCTTCATTTGGTGAAGAATCAAGGTAAGAGTATTCTTGATTTGTTGGATTTTTAGAAAGATTTTAGTTCATGAAGCTTAAGAAATGTACGGGTTTAATCTTTCTAAGATCAATTTTAATGATTATATAGTGTGGGTTTCTCAATTAGAATGTCTATTGGTTTGGGAATTATGTCAATTATTAAAGGAAATCAAGGAAGACAAGAAAAGGCAAGGGGAGGCTTTTTGAGAAAGGTTTTCATGTAAAGAAATGAAGGTAGTTTCCATGTTTATAATTGAGTAATGAGCCACTAAAGTTTACTTTTAAATCAAGAGAATAAAATGATTTCAAATTGCTACAATTGTTGCATTCATTGCTTTTGAATGATTTAAGAAATTGCCATGTGAATTTGGTTGACGAATTGTTAAATGAGGATGAATTGTGAATTGCTAAATGGAAGGGTTTTTCGAAAAATTGCATGTTCATGAAAAACAATTTTCCAAAATGTTGCCATTTGAGCAATCTATTTTCAAGTCATGAATTACATGTTATGTGGGTTTGGTTTGGTCCGTTATGTTCTGTCAAGTGCACTTTGACTAAAGGCTTTTTCCCCCTACCCGCTAGTGGCACGGAGCTCCTTCACGGACTCCCCTAAGTTTTTGGCTACGCAAAACCATTCTAAGGGATTGCGATAGTACGTTCTGTTTACGGCTACACAAGACCATTCTATGGAATTGTGTTAGTACGTTCTGTTTATGGGCCTATCCAAACCATTTTTGATGTGCTTATGTGTTCATGATTTGTGACAAGTTTTGATGAATTCATGATTTATGATGTTTATGAATTGCTTGATAAATTGTGAATTTGGAAAATATGTGTTGCATGGATTCCAATGTGAATTTTACAATGGAAATAAAGATTTCAATGGTTTTTGCTTGTTTCTCTGTTATAAACTTGTTACCCACGAACTTTTAAGCTCACCCCCACTCTCTTTCCCCTATTCAGGTGATGAGCAAGAGATCGAGTGAAAGTGAATCAAGGAATAAATTCGAATTTGCATGTTTCGTTTTGTTTTGGAGTAATTTACGTAAAACAAGGTTGTAATTGCATTTTGAGTAATTGTCATTCAAGTATCTTGTGTGATTTGGGGATTTTGCGAAATGATGTATTGTGGCATGAGATGCCAATAAAGCTTGTAAATGCTTATCTTATGATGTTAAAGACATATGAATTGTGTATGGATGATACGAGTTGAGTTAGAATTAGATATATTTGAAGAAGTTATCCGCTTGAGTTGATGAACTTTGAGCATGGACTATTGTTATATATATATATGTGAGATACAATGAAAAAGAAAGATAGGAATATTGTGAATGATGACAATTATTTATAAGTGATGAGTCAAATGAATTGAGGTTGAGAGTTTGATGAATTCCAATTGGTAGTTGAATGGTTATGTTCATGATAATCCAAGTTTGTATAGTGCAAATTTCCAAGTTTTTCATGAGGGTAAAATGTGTGTTCTGATTTTAGGAGAAATTTTGTATTAATCTATGAGGAATTTGACCAAGCTGTCTTCATAGAAGTTGTATCTTGTTTTATAACTTTCCAACAATATAAAGCATACAATTTTTGGATATCGGAGCTGAAAGTTATGATCATTACAAGTTAGGATGTCGTAGAGGATGTGTATCTCGAACAATTAGAGTATATGAAGTGATATCGCACTAGAAAGTGTTGAATATGGCAAGATTATGATCAAAAGGGATGATAGGATGGGTTTGGGATCCATTGGAGGGGTCTTGGAGGGTGAAAATTTAGTGTCACCCGAAGGTTACACAGCCTGCCTGTGTAAAATCACACAAGCCGTGTGTTTCCAGCGCAGAAGCACCATTTTCACCCGAAGGTTACACGGCCTGCCCGTGTTGGGTTACACGGTTCGTATTTTTTGACACTCCAAACGACAGAATTTCATTTTTGAGTCTTCATAAAAGTTATAGCCCTAGAAGTCTTCTTTCTAAACGTACAAAAACAAGTCAATCTGACATTCTTAGTGAGAGTTATGGCAATTGCGCCAAGGCATGTACAAGGTGAGTAAAAACATGAACATGTTGAATTTGTTTGACCATAACTTCTTCGTCCGACCTCTAAATGAAGTGATTATTGAAGCAATGGATTCCTAAGACATGTATCTATCTGTAGATGAAAATTGGTATCTTTTGGAGCTGTTTTGAAAAAGTTTACATTAAAGAAAATGAGGGATCGGTTGGAAGAGCATGTTTTGGTTATGAACGTACTTTGGGTTTTTAAGCATATCTTGAGCTATAGAGCTCCGATTGAGGTGGTTCTTGCTCCCAAATATACTAGAGACTAAGATCTACAATTGTGATTGTGATTATTGTGATTCCACTGTGTGGGCTCACCTTTGTGGCTAGATATATTACCAGAATAATGACAAACCGATGATGGTTTATGAGCGTTAAATGAATTCACCCTACGGGATAATACGCTCACATTTTATGGAGCAAGAGTTGGATTCCAGAAACAAGTGGGATCCAACATATTTGCTATCAAGCAACCAAGCGTTGGATTCCGGAAACTAGCGGGGTCCAATGTTGACCCCTGAATTTTTATTTTATTTTATTATTATTTTATTATTATTTTATTTTAATTAAGCATGATTAGATTAAATTGAGGTCTTGATAAGTTAAATTTTGTTTGGATTAATTAATATGGTAGCATTAATTAGGTTAGGTGGCATGAGTTAATGTGATTAATGTGTTAGAAATGGTAGGATTCATAAAAAGGCAATTGGGCTTTTCATTAAAGGCAAATGGGCCTTTGGGCTTTAATAAGAATATAAAAGAGAGGAAATAAA
>JAOSBM010000007.1:15922454-15937087 GCA_027568955.1 Erythroxylum tenue
CCAATCCACGACATAAAGGTATGTTCGTACATTCTGAGTATTTTCGATTATACTTCATGTTCTTGTATGGTCTTTTCCGCAGTATATTTTGAATACTCGGACCGTACGCGATCCAACAATTTCTACACATTTCTACTACAAAATTTCTGCGGCCTTCATTTTGTGATTGAAACCCCTTTCTATTTCTATCTTGTTCTTGGAGTATCCTTGCCAGTTGGAAGATTAAGTTAACTTGAAGAATGAGGTGTGTTAAGTCAAAATAACTTTACGTCTAATAATTTTGGTGAAAATCAAATAATAATAATATTAGAAATTGTTGAACTATTTTGATCATAAGCGAAACTAAGACGGAAGCAGAAGCAAAAGTGAGACGGAAGTGAAACTAAGTCGGAAGCAGAAGCAAAACTAAGACAGAAGAAGAAACAAAACTAAGACGGAAGAAACTAAGACGGAAGCAGAAGCAAAAGTAAGACGGAAGAAACTAAGACGAAAGCAGAAGTAAAAGTGAGACGGAAGCAAAACTAAGACGAAAGCAAAAGTGAGATGAAAACAAAACTGAGACGGAAGCAAAAATGAGATGGAAGAAAAACTAAGACGAAAACTCGATACTACGTCAGACGGTTAATCAGTATGAGTTAGTTACAGAACTCAACTGAATAACAGTTTCTACAAGAATCAAGAAACAAGAAGAAAGAAACAGTTATCAAGAAGCACTTGAAGACGAAGGCTATAAATACAAGTCGGAGTGGAAGACTGAAAAAGTTAGTGAATTCAGTTAGTGATTTGAGATAGTGATCTTAAGTTTTTGAACTTAAGCAAACATTGTAATTGTTGTGCGAAACACTAGAGCTATCATTACTGTAACAAAGCTCACAATATCTTTCTTGTAAGATAGAGGATAAACTGAGAGCCTGAAGAGGCTAAGTAAGTAGAAATAATACTTGGTGTAAGAGACCTGAAGAGGCTCTAGGAAAAAGAATACTTGTACATTTTGAAAAGAATTGTGAAATCTCAGAAAGGATTCTAAGGACTGGACGTAGCCCACGGTTTGGGTTGAACTAGGAAAAAATCACTGTGTCTACTCTTCTAACTCTCGACTTTTAATTTTTACTGTTTTATACAAGTATATAGAAGTTAATTGTGATACATTGTGATTTTTACTTATTAAACTTTGAAAAAGCAATTTTTCAAAGAAATATAAAAGGGGATTGTATTCACGAAAAATGATACACAATTCAACCCCCCTTATTGTGCATTTTGTATATTGAACGTAAAGTCTATACTAACGCGTGATTGACTTCAATGGGTATCAGAGCTCGGTGTCCAAGAACCACCGTTACAAAGTGAGGATAAAGATCCATGACAAAATTACACGTTTTTACAGCTGAAGGCGCCTCCGTCACTAGACGTCCTGCGTTCAATGGTGAAGATTACCATTACTGGAAAGACAGGATGCGGCTCTTCATTGAACGCAGGAGAATGGACCGTATACACTGATGGATGATGAAGGGAATGCCATTCCACGTGCTAGATGGTCAACTGATCAAAAAGCAAGATTCTAACTAAATTCAAAGGCTAAGTTCTTTCTAAGTTGTGCCCTAAGTACAAGTGAATACGATAAAGTTCATGGATGCGACACTGCGAAGGAGATGTGGGATACACTATCCATCGCACACGAAGGCACCAACCAGGTGAAAGAGTCCAAGATAAGAATTCTTGTACACCAGTATGAGCTATTCAAAATGATGGAAGATGAGTCTATCGATAAGATGTTTGGATGATTTCAACTTATCGTCAATGGACTTAAAGCTTTTGGGAGAATCTACAATAATCAAGATCATGTTTGAAAGATTCTCAGAAGCCTGCCTAAAAGATGGAGACCAAAGGTCACCGCAGTACAAGAAGCTAAGGACTTGAGCTTATTAAACCTTGATGAATTGCTTGGTTCCTTGAAGATACATGATGTGGAGCTTGATGTAGAAGATAACCCCAAACGGGATAAATCTATAGCATTGAAGGCTGGACAAAAGAATCACAAGATTCAGAAAAAGAGAAGTTCATCATCAAAAGCGTTAAAGATCGAAGAAGTCAAGAATCACGACACCAGTGAATCTGAATAATATTCAAGCGAAGAAGATGATGAATTATCTTTTTTCTCGAGAAAGATCAGACGTATATGGAAGAAGAAAGCAAGAGGAAACAAAGAGTTTTCTTTCAAGAAGAATAGAAAAGATAAAGGCAAGAACGAGAAAGCATCTGTCATTTGCTACGAATGCAATAAACCTGGACACTACAAGTCTAAATGTCCATTGCTGAAAAGAAAGCCAAAGAAAAATAGAGAAAATAAGAAGAGCATGATGGCAACATGGGAAGATTTGGATTCGTCCGAATCTGATACTGATTCAGAGGCATTAGTTCAAGCAAATATATGATTGGTAGCCGAAAGAGAAAGTGACGAGGAGGTAACCTCTAATTTTAATGAATTACAAGATGCATATTCAGAATTATTAGAAGATTCTCATGCTATACTTAAACAATATAGATTGTTAAAGAAAAAATTTATAGAAAACGTGAAGAAGACGCAAGTGTTAGAGAGAGAAAACATCTGCCTGAACAAACAAGTAGACGAGATGAATAATGAATTTGAGATGAGCATGATGGGTGAGTTAAAATTCTTTCTTGGGTTGCAAGTTAAGCAAACTGAAGAAAATATTTTTATTCATCAACAGAAATATATCAAAGAACTATTGATTAAGTATGGGATGGAAAAAGTGAAAACAATGTCAACTCCTATGCATCGTTCAAACCTTTTGTCTAAAGATGAAGCTGGTAAGAAGGTTGATCAAACCCTATATAGAGGAATTATTAGTTCTTTACTTTTCCTTACAACAAGCAGACCTGATATTTGGTTTAGTGTTTGTTTGTGTGCAAGATTTCAAGCAGATCCTAGAGAATCTCATTATATAGCTGTTAAAAGAATTTTGAGATATCTATCAGGTTCCACTGATCTTTGCTTAATGTATGAGAAAAGTAAAGATTTCAGGTTAATTGGCTATTGTGATGCTAATTACACTAGAGATAGGATTAATAGAAAGAGTACGAGTATAGGATGTCACTTCCTTGGCCACAACCTAGTCTCCTGGTTAAGCAAGATGCAAAGCTCAATTACTCTATCCACTGCAGAAGTTGAGTATATATCAGCCGCAAGTTGTTGCTCACAGACGTTGTGGATTAGGTACCAGTTAGAAGATTATTCAATACAAGAAGAACAAATCCCAATCTTCTGTGACAACACAAGTGCTATCAACTTATCGAAGAATCCAATACAACACTCAAGGGTAAAGCATATCGATGTTAGACATCATTTCCTATGAGACTACGTACAGAGGAAGATTGTAAGTCTACAGTTTGTTGAGACGAATTATCAATGGGTAGATATCTTAACCAAGCCATTGAGTGAAGAAAGATTCAAAGAAATCAGACGAAACCTGAATACGGTAATGTTGAGTGATCAATCGTCTAACACGTCATGACCTAGATGATCTTCTTACTTAAGAAGATAAAAAGTCGTAAGAGTTCAAGGTAACAGTAACAGTAAGTTACATACGGTAACTTCTTTCATGAGAAAGTTTTGGAGGGAAAAGCTTCTCAAAGCCTTGAGAATATCACCCACTCTTGAACACTCTTGAAATACCCTGACATCAACTTTTGAAGAACTCTCAACAAAACATTTCATTACTCTGTTTTGATATCAAACTCTCTTTGCTCACACTCTCAACTTCAGAAACTAACATCACCTCTTGGAGAAATACATTTGCACGCTTAGTTTTTTGTTGACTACTGATACAAATGGAGCAATCAATAACTTGTGGAAGACACGTTGATTTCGATTCCTTGAAGAAGGACCAGATGGATAACGAACCGGAGATTGTTGCAGCTAGATGGAAGAACTTCGTTCAGGTTCATGAGACAGTTTACCTAAATGAATTATATGATTTTTGGAAGAATGTAGAGGTAGTAGGAGATACTTTAGTATCAGTGGTGGATAGATTGTCGGTCATAGTAACACTGAAGTCAATCGAGAAGGCTACTGAGTGTTCATGTGTTGGAGTAAAGCTCGTTCATAAAGCAAGATGGATGACTCAAGCCAGTGTAGAGAAGGTTCAGATCAATCGACAACTATATGGATGTAGTGACCCAAAGGAGAATAAGGCCTCAAGTCTTGTGCCGAAGGCTAGGGTTCTACATTCGCTACTCTTCCATTGTGTTCTACCAAGAACAGGATTGAGAAATCTAGTAAAGACGTTAGATAAGCAATGTCTATTTCATCTACTCAATCGCCAGCCCATAGAACTTCCATACCTAATCCTCATTTACATGGTAAAGTCGAAAAAAGACTCGAATGCCCTACCGTATGTTATGATGTTGACAAGAATCTTCAGAGATTCTGGAATCCTTCTCGAGAGAGGAAACAAAATGAAGGTGAACATCAAAATCGTCATTAATGCTACAACCATCAGTAAAATGGGCTTGAAGAATCAGGAAAAAGAAGATACAGATTCTATGAAGAAAGCAACGTTTGAGGGGGAGCCTACTATCAAGCAAAGTTTGAGTGAAAAACTAACTTCGACAAGGAAATCAAAATTTCAATCCACTAGAAGAATGTCTACAGAAGGATTAAAGAAATCATCAGATGATTCAATAAAAGTTAAGACGATTTCTCAAAAAGAAGAAAGTCAGGTGCGACAGACAGAGAAATAAGTGACCTTGAAGAGAAAGGGGGAGACACTTCTTTCAGAGAAACCCAAACAAGCAAAAAGGTCACCTAGACTATTAACCCTGCGTTAACAAGAGTAGAAGAAAGGTAAAGAGTTGACTCATATTGGAGACTCTAGAAAGAAAGCATCACAGGCAACCAGATTCTTAGTCTCAATTTTGTAAGAAGACTCAGCAAAATTGACTAAAGAGACTGGAATTAAGAGGAAGTTGGAGTTTGAAAGAAAGAAACCTCAACCTAAACTTCAACAACAACCTCCTAGACTAATTGAAGAAAGTAAGAGGCAGAAAACCAGTTAGAAAAGGAGCCCTCCAACTTCTATTCAACAAAAGAAGAGGTCAGTTGAACACAGTCCAACACAGGTTAATCCTTCTCATCTAATGAGAAAAGAGGATTTGAAATTGAAGATGATTGAAGAAGTTGAACTTGTTAGGAGTAGAAGCTCTATAATCATAAGAGAACCATTGAGAAGGTTAGTCAAGGTACAATTTGAACCAATCTTGGTAAATAGTCGCTTAATACATCTGTTGAATCATGGAGAGAAACAGTTGTATAGTGTTCTGCGAGACGAGAAATCAAAACCATACCCAACACAGATGACCAAGCAGAAGTATACTATTTACCAACTCATAAAAAGAACAGTGATTAAGATTGTACCTGGCATTCAACCAACACCTTACATTGTTCACAATGAAGAAAAGGGGAAGAAGAAAATGTATCTAGAAGGGATTACGAGCGATCTAAAAGAGGTTCAGATAGAAGCTGAAGTGAGGAACATAGATGCGGCGTGTTATGCAGCTCAATAGAGAGGAATCTATGTTTCTCACCATATCTCAAAGGCATCAGGAAGCCATTGTGGTCGTTTCACCACTAATGAAACTATTCAGGTAGTTGGCAGAATAATAGAATGGCAATACAGAACTATCAGAGTTGGAGGTATTAATTTCAACATAGAGACTCTTATGCTCCTAATTATGCACCTTAGACCCTTGAGCTCTATATCTTCAATTGGAGATGTACTACACCTTCTTGGCAAACAAGTTCCAAAGCTACCTCGACCTGATGACCTTGATCTCCCTGAAAGAAACTTCTCTTGCAAACCTCCTACTATTACAATCATTGAACCGGATGTCTTACCTTCAGAGTCATTTGGTACTACTATTAGTTTGGAAGAAGTACAACAAAAGAGTGATGAAGCCTTAGTCAAAGAAATTGAAGAAATTTATGACAAGGTTGATGATCTGCGTGTTTCAGTCGGTGGCTTACATGAGGAAGTAGCTCATATACGACATGACCTCAAGTTACTCCGTACTGAAATGAAACAATTGTTCTCTAAAATTATGAAGCATCTTCGGTCATGATTTTTGATTAATAACAAATAGGGGGAGAAAAGAAGAAGAAATGAGAAATGAAGAGATGGTATAGGGGAGAAGAGAAGAAGAGAAAGAAAGGGAGACGAGGAGAAGAAAAGAAGAGAAGTGAAGAAATAGTATAGCTAATTTTTTTACAATTGTATATCTTATTCGGGATATGAATACTCGATTATCTTTCTAAAATTATGATTATTTGTTATCATCAAAAAGGGAGAGATTGTTAAGTCAAAATGACTTTACGTCTAATAATTTTGGTGAAAATCAAATAATAATAATAATATTAGAAATTGTTGAACCGTTTTGATCAGAAGCGAAACTAAGGCAGAAGCAGAAGCAAAAGTGAGATGGAAGCAAAAGAAAACCAAGACGGAAGCAGAAACAAAACTAAGACGGAAGAAACTAAGATGGAAGTAGAAGCAAAAGTGAGACCGATGCAAAACTAAGACGGAAGCAAAAATTAGACGAAAGCAAAACTGAGACTGAAGAAACTAAGGCAGAAGCAAAAGTGAGATGGAAGAAAAACTAAGACGAAGACCCGATACTACGTCATACGGTTAATCAGTTTGAGTTAGTTACAGAACTCAACTGAATAACGGTTTCTACAAGAAGAAAGAAGCAATTATCAAAAAGCACTTGAAGACAAAGGCTATAAATACAAGTCAGAGTCGAAGACTGAAAAAGTTAGTGAATTCAGTTAGTGATTTGAGATAGTGATCTTAAGTTTTTGAACTTAAGCAAACACTGTAATTGTTGTGCGAAACACTAGAGCTATCATTACTGTAACAAAGCTCGCAATATCTTTCTTGTAAGAGAGAGGATAAGCTGAGAGCCTGAAGAGGCTATGTGAGCAGAAACAATACTTGGTGTAAGAGACCTGAAGAGGCTATATGAAAAAGAATACTTGTACATTTTGGGAAAAAGCCTCTTCAGAAAGGATTATGAGGACTGGACGTAGCCCACGGTTTGGAGTGAATCAAGATAAAATCGCTGTGTCTACTCTTCTAACTCTCGACTTTTAATTTTTACTGTTTTATACAAGTATATAGAAGTTAACTGCAATACATTGTGATTTTTACCTATTAAACTTGAAAAAGCAAGTTTTCAAAGAAATATAAAAGGGGATTGTTTTCACGAAAAAGGATACACAATTCAACCCCCCTTCTTGTGCATTTTGTATATTGAACGTAAAGTATATAGTAACGCGTGATTTATTTTAAGGTGGAATTATGGCTAATCAAGTAAGTGATTTTTGATCTTTATGGCATGTTAAAATAGAAACATTCATGAAGATTAAATTGAGATGAGTGATATGTAGGGTTGATGTTGAAATTGTATTGGAATTTGATGGAGGAATGTATGGTTTCTGTTTTGTTTTTTATGCTTGAAAATTGTGGATTATACGAATGGTTTAGGTTGAGATTTAAAGTGTAAATTATGATGTAACTATGCAGAAAATGGGTATATTGTGAGTGTTCTAGAAATTGATAAGTTAGAGCCATATGTAAGAAGATGAATGATAGTTTTGTTTTGATTATGATGCATAAAAGATTATAATTTATGAGTTATCAATTGAATGATTTTGAGTTGGAATTATTGATGAAATTGATAAGGAAATAAAGTGTAATTTAGGTGTAATTGAGGAATGATTAATGGATTAGTATGACGGTATTAAAATTTGGAAAAATATTGAAGGAAAGGGATGGTGAACCATCTATTTGCCCATTCCACGATAGTGGAAGCAGTATGACCTACTTCCCACGATCGTGGGAAATGACCTGGAGAAACAAAGTTTCTATTTTGTCTTTCCACGATCATGGAAAGATACCCACGATCGTGGGAAATGCTTAGGAAGTGAAAACTCTGCTTTATGTGATTTTTGAACAAACTAAGGATAAGTTACTTTACTTTGATGTATTTGGATTTGATTAAGGTTTGAAATGAACTTAGATAGTTGTTTGTTTGATTGATTAAGGGTTTGATAAGTTTAAGTTGATAATTGATGTTAGAATTAAGGAATGGATTGTTTGATATCAACGTATATGAATTTGGGAAGTTTGAGTTATTAAAGAAATGAAGGTGTTCTTATGGATGCAAATGTGATGCAAGGGATAAAAGTAATGAATTAGGTATGATTGAATGATAATTGGGAAGTTGTGTGAGTATGGAATGTTAGGAAGGGATGGATAAATGTACGATTGAATGAATTTAAAGTATTGAATGAATTTAAAGTAATCGAGATTTCTTAAGGCATTGATCTAATCTCCAATAAGTTATGTACAAGATATGACAAATGAATGAGCAAGATTTGTGAATAAGGTTACATACCTGGGATAGTTAATTAAGCATGCATTAAACATGACACATCGATATACACACGATTAAGTATCTATTTGATTAAACAAGTTAGTAATGTATACATATGTGTGTATTGCATGATATAACTGACCAACCGCATCCAGAAATTTCCGGGTCGTCAAGGCAATAGCTATTATGGAGCATACTTTGAGTCAACCTATATGTTTTCTCACCATAATCTAGTTGCTTTGTTTAAAATTCAGTTATTGAATTGCTACTCATGTGATTGCGATAATTCCAGACCATCAATTGTCCGAGGGATCGATATTCAGGAATGTAATGGAAGTGTTTTGTAAATGTATGTGAATTAATATGGAAATATATGTTATCAACTGAATGTTGAATGCTGGACTTAAATTCGAAGAATGTGATATATGACTAGAATATATCGAATGTGAAATAATGAATGCATCATAAGTGAATTGTTGCATCTCATTATATTGAAATGCATGAATAGATAAAGGAGTTATGATTACAGTGACCCAATTGAAAAGGACCTTAAAGCTCATAAATGTACACAAATAGTCACAGGCTCAGTTATCAATGAGAATAGTATCCATAATGTGTACGGGATAGTATATAAAATGAGCACAGTATCGGCAACAAATACGGGAATGTTAAATAGGCGCTCGGTCATAACAAAGTAAAAATGAAGTGCCCATTGAACTAAGATGTGCATTTGCATTTGCATCCTTATTTATTAAATGGTTGAATGGATATACCATATTGGCTAATTGAATTAACATGCCCATTGAACTGAGATGAAATATTGAATGGTTGAAATCAATGAAGTATGTGATGTGATGTGAATTATTCATTTATATGACATATTTGGTAAACTAGACTATATCTTTGTTATTGAGTGATGATATGAGTGAGCACATCGATGATGGTTCACTCACTGAGTTCACAAACTCATCAAAATTGTAATATTGTTTCTCAGGTTCAAAGGAGTTCTAACTCCTAAGCAGATCAAACAGAAATCTAGTACTTATGTTTTGGAGTGAGAATGACTCAAAGGTGAGTCAGCTGAGATAGGATATATTGGTTTAACATTTCACTTCATGTAGAACGCCTTGTAAAGAGTAGCAAACTCTTAGATGTTGTTGGTAATGTATATATATGGATTATGTACTACAATGACAATGTATACGTATGTTCATGAATGAAACGAGAGAACTTAGTTTTTTAGAAATGTTTCTGTTCTATATGATGCCACGAAAAGTGATGTGACTGCTTTAACATGCCGCTTCCGTGGGGTATGTGCTCGAATGTTCTTTGGAATGTTGAGTATGTAATCTATGGAAGTGGAATGTTACAATTTTTGGTATCAGAGCCTGGTTTGGCATCCCTAGGGACATATAGGAGCAGTTTAGCATGACATTTAGCGAGAAAATTGTATAGTGATCATGATTGTTGGTTGTTATAGGCCATCATCGTAGGAGACCGAGTCGTCGAGTCAGTTGACCTTAAGTCAATAGGAGCCAATAGAGAGTTTCCTATGCCCCAGTCTGAGCCAATGCTTCAGAGAATGCCTGAGTGGAGAGAAAGGAGGTATGAAAAACTCAGGAAACAGGTGGTTGTGGACTTCTATTAAAGTACAGACCCTGCTGAGTCAGAAGGTTGGTTAGAGAGGACAGTGAGGACATTTGACCAGATGGACTACGAGTCTGACGAGAAGTTCAACTATGCAGTCTCACTACTTCAGGGTCTATGTTGGACCCTAAACTTCCTTGGAAGTTATAACTATTATATGTGAAATGTTAGAAGTTAAAAGTTGGAAAATTTAGTTGGAACATGTTTATTGAGCATGCTTGGGTGTTTTAGCCATAACTTTTTATCTAGTTATCCAAATGAGATGATTCTTAATTTGGATTAAACTAGAAAAATAGGGCTACAAATTATCTGATGAAATAGAGTTCTAATTCAGTCTCTAAGAATTTCAATTTTTAGATGGAAGTTGAGCACAAAATATTGTTTCAGTATAAGAATAGCTCGAAAATGTTTGCATTATAACTTTCAGATTTTCAAACCAAATTAAATGATTTTAGTGTTATTAGAAAATTAAGACAATAAGGAACATTTTTCTAGAAGGAAGTATTATCAAATTCCCTCAATTTTTCCATGATCATTAGTTAAGAAGTTAGAAGTATAAGATGTTAGTTATAAAGACATAAGAGGGGTAAATATGGAAAGAATACTTAAATGAGAGGCAAAATGGGAAAGACAACTAAAATATTGTCTTAAAAATAGAAGAAGAAGAGAGAGATTCTTGAGAATAAGAAAGAAGAAGAAGAAAGCAACGTGAAATAGAGAAAAGAAGTAGAAAACGTGGAAGAAGAGAGGAGAAAAGAGAGAGTTCGTGAGAATGTGCAAGAGAAGCTTGGAAGGAAGAAGAAAGAAGGAGAAATCAAGCTTGACAAGGTAAGTTTATCTTATTCATCTTCTTGCTTTGTTAGAGAAGAGTTAGAGAGAGAAAGTGTTTTGTGTAGGGAATGGTTGTTGGATTTGAAGAAGAAGATTTGAGAGAACCCATTTGATTTTTGGGTTTCTAAGCTAGGTTTTGGGTTTTCTAACCTAGATGGACTATGGGTAGGTTAAGGTTGAGCTTAATTTGTGTTGATTTCATTTGTTGAGATTTTGAAGTTTTAGGGATTTTATTGAATTGGAATTAAATGGAAAATTGGGTTGTTTTAGGAAATCAAGAACAACCTACCCAAGAGCAAGAGGAAGGGCATAAATTGAGTTTGGATTTTTAAGAAAAATAAGGTGGGTAATTTATTTATAGTTATTGTGTAATGGGAAAAATGCTTTGTGTGTGCATATATGTGTATGTATATGCTTGAATTGATAAATTGTGAATTGCTTTGATGTATTTTATGTTATGTTATGCATTGAAAGATGTATGACATTGTGATAAAGATTGACTTGTGAGCATGATTATGCTATGCCTCTTATCATGGCATTTTGATTAAATGGAAAGAAGAAAAAGCATGAGAATATGAGATTGTGAATGAGTGAATTAAGCATGAGATTTGATTGTGTTTGGGCGAGAGAGGAACCGTTTCATAGTCAAGTGCACGTCGACGTCAAGCCTTCTCCCGGCTGCCCTCTGTGGCCCATGAGATCCGAAAAGTGGACTCGTTTCGTTCACGGAGTAAACTTCGGTTTCTCTGTTTTGTTCTTGGAAACCTCGAGCCAAATTGTGTGTGCATTTGCATTTTGATGTGTTAAGTTATGATGCAAATTGCGTGTTGTGCTTGAATGATAAATGACATCAAATGTGTTTAATCGAATGATGTATTGAATTATAAGATGTGTATGGAAATTGTGAATGTTAAGATTCATTGTTGATCTATATGGATATTTGTATATGTTTGATTGTGTGGCTCATTGCCAATGGTTACGAATAAGTTAGCCACTGAGCTGTGTAGCTCAACCCATAATTTCCCTCCTTAGGTGTAGATCGAGAAGATCAGTGATCCTTGCAAGGCATTCGGATACTCCAAGATAGCTAGGAGTCTTTTGTATTAAGTTAGTAACATTTGGCTAGCTTTATAGGCATATCAAACATGAGCATCTTTTGTATTTTGTATTAAGTTGATGTATGTGTTGATATGTAAGTAAAGCTTGTTTAAACATTGATTTTGTTTTCAAATGAGAATGAGAATTGGGAAGTTCATTTTGTATGATTATGTTTCTTTAAAGTTTGAGTATGATGGTTGTGCTTATCTTTGGATGAGAATTCCAATTGTTGTTAGTGTTAGAATAGCTTGTTGAAATTGGAAAGAGATTTCATGGAAATAACCTTATAGGAACTACGCTCACGTCTTATGTTTATGATATTTGGATCGATTGTTGGGCTTCGAAAACGGGGCCCAACAGTTTAGCCTGCCAATAGTGGAAGACTATTCCTGGTAGCTCGGCTCGACCCTGTAGACTGATGTGGGAAGACTTTTTGATGGCCTTTAAGGAGAATTACATGCCAAAGCTTTACTTGACAGAAAGATGAAGAAGTTCTTAGATCTGAAGTAGGGAAGTCTTACTGTAGCTGAGTACGAAGTGTGGTTTAATGAGTTGTTGGTGTATGTTATGTCAGGACGAGGCAGGCAATTACTAATTTAAGTCACTGAGCTGAGAGCTGCTTCGATCAGAATCAAACAGTTATTAAAAGATGAGCAAGGAGAATACAGGCAGGAGATCAAAATGAAGAGGCATGGTGAATTTTAAGCTGATTATGGCAGAAGGTTTGGTAAATGCCATAGTAGACCATCACGATCTGTTGGATCTTGTTTCCGGAATCCAACTCTTAACAAAATACCATCATACTTGAGCGTGGTTCCTTATAATCTCTTCTTGCTCTAATACCACTCATGTTGGGCACCAATTTCGGAACCCAACCTCTTGCTCTTCAAAATATGATAATACTTGAGCATATTCCCATGAAATCTCCTTAACCATTATAATAGGGAGCCAAAAGAACATACACAAACGAAACTATTTCAATCTATCATTTCATTACTCAAGCAACAGAGTTTGATAAACTTTATTTACATATCAAAAACCACACCCTTGGCTTATTACAAAAATACAAAATAGCAAATGTAGCAATTCCTTTAGGCTCTTGATCACTTGATCTCCTAGCTATAACCTGAGGATGGGGACAGGAAGGGGGTGAGCTTAAAAGCTCGTGGGAAACAGTTTATAATGAAAAGGTAAGCATAAACCTTGAAAAAAATTTACTTGTCATAGAAAAATATCTTATTGAATCGTAAAAATATTTTTTTTTTTTCAAAATTCTTGTCGTGTAGCCAAAATTCACAACTTACAAAATATGAATGCATCAAACTTCTTCAAACATATTATAAGCACATAAGCACATCAGAATGGTTTGGGTAAGTCCGAAAACATGACGCACTACACATTTCCACTTAATGGTCCTGTGTAGTCATGAATTCTTAAGGGAGTCGTTGGAGAAGCTCCATGCCACTAGCGGGCAGGCAGGAGAAGCCTATTCTTGGGTCAACGTGCACGTGACAGTTCTTGAGGGACTACCACAAACCCACATAACACATAGATTTCAAAATCTTGAAAACTTGTTGCCCAAAATGACATTTTTCTTGAAAATTTGGGTATCATATACTTGACGTATATCTTGAAAACCATTCTTGAAAACATGATTTCATAAACATGCATCTTTTTCAAAGATATCACTTTCATGGTATTTTCTTTTTGAAAATCATCACTCAGATCATGTAACAAACATATAGCAGATTTCACAAATCATTCATGAACAATAATGCAGCACTTATGATACAAATGAAATCAGAAAACTTCTTTGATATAAAGAAAACAGTAGTAACTTATTTACTCTATTATAAACATGTACCCACCTTGATTTCCTTGCTTAAAGACTTGACTTGCTCAAAATTCCTCTTCTCTTGTTCCTCTTGTCTCTCTCTTGATCTCTTTATACAATAACAAAAATCTCACTCAAAAGGTTTTTCAATTGAAAGTTCCTCAAAGAACAAACACTAAAATTGGTTCTAGAATACTTAACCTAAGCATTTTCTAAACTCCTTGAACTAAAATCCTTTCAAAAATTTGAAAGTTTCAAAATGATCTTACCTTCATTCTTCACCAAATGAAGGGATCTTTTGGTCCAAAGAAAGCTCTTCTCTTTGCAAACAACCTAAGGTATCAAAGGTTCTTTTCTGCTGTATCTTTAATGTGTACTCCGTGAGATGATCTAACTAAAATAGGCCTCTATGACCCCCTTGGTTCTTCCCCAAATGAAGAAATCTTTGGCTCAAATGGAAGCTCTTCCTCTACCTTTTTCTCTTCTTGAACAACCTCAAAATCTCTCTCTTGGACGCTAAGGAAATTGAAACTCTAGCTTGTTTTCTCTTCTTTCTCTCTTTCATTCTCATGTTTTCTCTCCATTATCTCTTTTCTCATCCACATATTTGCTTCTCCATAATCTTCTCATTCACATTTTTCTTCTTCTTTTATAAGCAAGACAACACTTCTTCCAATTATGCCATTAATGAATCCAAAAAGTCCATTTTATCCTTCCTTATAAGCTTATGTTCTTTTAAACTTAAGTGTCTTGCCAAAAATAACCTTGA
>JAOSBM010000007.1:16000732-16014009 GCA_027568955.1 Erythroxylum tenue
GTTGCTGCCTTTAAATTGCTTTCTGTGCAGGTTTGGGTTAGAAGTTGAAGTTTGGCTAGAGCATTTTTAGGGGAGGTGCTGTCCATTTTTTTTTAAAAATGGGCAGCCACCTTGCTTTGATTTTTAGAGCATTGTAGAGTCAAAATTTGAGTAAAAGATATTTCTTAAAGGTTTTAGAACTAATCAAGATCTTTAAAATGGGATAAAATGGGTTAATTGCCGACTTAAAATGAAAAAGTTATGGACGTTTGAAATTTACTGATTACTATTCATATGGTAAAAGAGCACTATTCATTTGGTCTTTTTATACAAAAGATAACAAATTTCAAGCCTTTGATATGCGAATTTGAATTTGGGCTAAAATGTTGAAATTAGTTTTAAATCCTTCTATAAAGTCATAGAGTCTCCGTTTATTTTTCTATTGATGATAAATTGACGAAATTTCGGATTTCGGCATAAAAAGTTGTAAATAAACAAAGTTGATTTTAAATCAACTTACAACACCCTTTTTCTTATTTCTCATGTTTCGAGACCTCCGATTTACACGACTGTTGAAGCATTAGTTAACTAGTGAATTTTCTATCCCTTTTTAGAAAAAAATGAGAGTGTCGGGTTTTTGTTGGTTTTCAGATTATATGTGACGGGATTGATAAAGATCTGATTGAGGCGTTTTCTTAATTATGGGCCTTAAGGGGTAAATTTATCGAGTGTTGTTCGGATGTCATTAATTTAAGCTCGATCGAGGTTTCTTGTTTGGTGAGGACTCCCTCCCTCGTGAGATGCGCGTCTGGATGTCACGTTGGACGTCGGACACGCGACTCATCCGGGTGGGGTTCCAACAGGATCGAATCCACAGGGAATGTTCAGTTAATTTCTGCAACGAAGTTAATTGATGCAAGGAAGATATATGGGGGGGTTTTTGGATTTTAAGCAATTTAGAAATTAAAGTAAAAGTAAACTATCGAAAACAAATTAAAACAAACAATCGAAAATGAGAAAAGTGTCGAATATAAGTAAGGTCCGGTTCTATGGTCAATCTTGGCCTAAACACGTTCAAGCATATTCCATTGATCTAATATTTTTACATCTCTTTTCGGACTAATGATTTGAGACTAATAGAACGCTTTATAAATCTTGGTTTTCCTTTAGGTTATGTTTAATCAAGATACGATCATTAATTAAACCTAACTACCGAATAACTTAGGATACGATATCTAGATTCAATTTAGCAGCCACAATATAAATTAGAAAATGATCAATATAGGCAGTAACCTCACACATTCGGGTTATCTAACCTAAATTATGTTGTTCCTAATGATTAACGATCATTAGATGCCACTCATATATCTTGTTGGACCCCAAAATTTTTCTTTATTTATTTTTCTTTACTTTATTTTCTTAGAATTTAGTCCATGATTTTGCAAGTGTAAGGAGAATTATAAATATTAAATAGAAAGTTAAAATTTAGTTAGAGTATAGTATGGTGTAAATTAAATTGAAGTGGTAAGAATGCATAAAAGGCATTTTTGGAAGATCACTTAAGTTTAAAAGTTATAAGGCATTAAAGGAAGGGTAGAATGGGAAGAGGAAAAATGTAGTCTAGCTTTGCAGAAGAGAAAACGTGAGTGAGAAGAAGGAAGAAGAGAAAATACGAAAACAAAGAGAGAGGAAGAGAGTTTCATTGGTTTGAGAGAAAAGAAGAGAGTTGAGCTAGGGTTTCAATTTTTCTTAGCCTTCAAGAGAGATTTTGAAGTTGTTCAAGAAGAGAAAAAGTAAGAGGAAGAAAAGAGCTTTCTTTTGAGCCAAGAAACTCATTAATTGATGAAGATTCAACGTAAGTTTGATTTTAATCCTTTGGATTTATGGAAGGGTTTTGGTTCATGAAGCTTAGGAAATGTATGGGTTTAAGTATTCTATGATCAATTTAGTGAATGTATTTTCTTAGGGTTCTTAAATTAGAATTCCTGGGATTTTGTTATTGTTAAAGGAAATTAAGAGAGGCAAAAGGAGAAAGAGGAGACGAATCTTTGAGCAAGTATTAAGTAAGAAATTCAAGGTGGGTTACATTTTTATAATTGAGTAAGCCATTAATGTTTCTTTCAAATAAATGGAATTAAATGATTTCCAACCACTTTATAAATGTGCATTTATTGTTCTTTAAATGCTTTAAAAATGTGCCACATGTTTTGTATATGAATTTGGTGGATGAATTATGAACTGATATGGAAAAGATTTTCTTTGAAAAGACTTTATGTTTATGAAATTAAATTTCAGAAAAGTGCCATTTTGGGCAATATGTTTACAAGTTGTGAAATGTATGAATATGTGGGTTTGGTTTGGTCCATTTTGTTATGTCAAGTGCACTTCGACTAAAGGCTTCTTCTGCCTGCTCGTTAGTGGCATGGAGCTCCTTCATGGACTCCCCTAAGTTCACGGCTACGCAAAACCATTATGTGAGATCGCGATAATACGTTCTGTTCACAGCTACATAAGACCATTTTATGAAATTTTGTTAGTACGTTATGTTCATGGACCTATCCAAACCATTATGATGTGCTTATGTATTTACATGTGTTGACAAGTTTGATTAATGCATGATTTATGTTGCTTATGAATTGTTTGATAAATGAGAATTTGGAAAATATGTGCTTTATGATTCAATATGAAATTTTACATTGGAAATGAATATTTCAATAGTATTTTCTTGTTACCGATTATAAAACTATTACCCACGAGCTTTAGGCTCACCCCCCCTTTTTAGTCCCATCTTCAGGAGAAGAGCAAGAGATCGAGTGAAAGAGAGTCAAGGCATCACTCCGATTATGCATCTTTTTGTACTTTAATCTAGAGTTTGAAAGCGCAAGGCTTTAATCACATTTTGAGTAAATTATTGTTCATGTATCTTTTGTATTTCGGGATTTTGAGAAATGATGTATTGTGGCTCAAAATGCCAATTAAAGCTTTGTAAAACTCTTATCTTTTAATATTAATGAAATATAATTGTGTTTTCCTCTTAACTTTCCAATTTTTTCTCATTCCATTCTCAAGCATTTCATAGAGGTTAGATATGTGTTCTGACTTCAAAGGAAGAACTGTATTAATCTAGGATGAATTGGACAAAGTTGTCTTCTTGGAAGTTGTAGCTTATCTTTCTAGCTTTCCAACGATATATAGTATGAAATTTTTGGATATTGGAGTTGAGAGATATGATCATTATAATTTAGTGATGCTCTATAGGATGTATATACAAGACAGCTATAGTAAATGATGAGAATTGGTTGTAAGTGATGAATAAATGAGAAGAGATTAGAGAGTTTGATGAGGTAAAGTTAGTAGTTGAATGGTTATGAAATGAGATTGCATTAGAGGAAGTGAATTTGGAAGGATTATGAGTGAAAATGATGTTAGAATGGATGTAGGAGTCATTGGAGATGCTTTGGAGGAAGTTTTGTCTCACTTATGCCCATTAGACGGACTTTAGGTTCGCTAAACGGACCTTCTCGGGTCTGGAAATGTCCCCAGCCTCGTCCATTTCAGTTAAACGGACCTTCATGGGGCTAGAAAACACTTCAGGCCTCGTGTATGTCAGTTAGGTGGAGGTGTATGTACACCTTCTGAAAATTGCATTTTTGACCCTCTAAATGGCAAAATCTCTCTTTAAAGTCTTCATGAAAGTTGTAGATTTGGAAGTCCTCTTCGAAATAGTCCTAAAACGACCTTAGTCAAATAACTTTAGTGAAAGTTATGTCAATTGTCCCAAAATAAGTACAATTTGATTGAGGACATAATCATGTTTGATTCTTTTGGCCATAACTTCATCATCTGACCTCCAAATGAAGTGATTCTTTAATCAATAGATTCCTAACACAATTTTCTATCTCTCCATAAAAATTGGTAGCCTTTGGTGTTGATCTGAAAAAGGTTGATGGAAAGAAAGTGAGGGAATCGGTTGGAAGAGCGTGACTCGGTTATGATCATACTTTGGCTTTTTAATCATATCTTGATCTATAGAGCTCCAAATGAGATGGTTCTTATTTCAAAATAAACTAGAGACATAGAGCCACAATTTTTTTTGAAGAAGTCAATTTTTGATAGTTGGTGACTGACTGGTGTGAGCATGCTATCCTTGTGGGATGCGTGTCTAGATGTCACATAGGACGTTGGACACATGTCTTGTGAGGGCGGGGTGCCCAACACATAAAAAATAACGATTACGGATTACATTCAATATTTTAGAAATAGGTTCGAAATAAAACAATCAAAATAACATATTAAGATCATTCATCCCAAAACCAATTAAGTCAATACAACAACACAACAATCAGAAAAAATTACAACCTTAAAATGATAAAATAGCTTAACCGTGACTTGGCGTTGATATTCCCGTTGAACCAACGTCGGAAGACTAGCCTTCCATCTCTATTTTCGTGCTCCAAGCGTGGGTCATCTTCTCCATGTGCTTCAGTAGTGAAGATAATGAATGATAATAGTTATACTCCATCTGGTCTCCTATTTATCGATTTGACAAATAAAAATGATGGACCAAGGTTTTGTTCACTTTCTATCTCCCACTCTCTTCTACCATCTCACCTCCACTGTAGCCTCTCCACTATTTCATGATGTGACGAATTAAGATGGGAGTTTTATTCCACCCCCACTGTTCATGCTTCTCGTCTCTCACGCCTAGCCACCGCAGCTCTCTTCTTCAATTTCTCGAGCCACCAAGCCGCACTGCAGTACCCCCTCTCTTCAAGCTTACGCCGCACTGTTTTATTGATGGGACAAATAAACCTTCAGCATTCCTTATCCAAATCACTATTCACGTTTAAAACCTTGCAGCCAGCTCTTTAAACACTGCGTTCTATGCCTAACGCATATGTTTCACACCTAGCCTGACACTATCGTTTTGGGCTGATTTTCTCACTTGGTTTGTTTCATCTTTAATCTTCTTTATTTTTTTGACATATGTCTCATTTTTCTTGGCAATAATTACTTGCTCCATGACAACCAAAGATTGTGATTCTTCAAAAAACGACCTAAATGTGGTGCTTTTGACTCACTTTAATTTATTTGCTTCCAAATTGTACCTAAAATCACATATGAGTTAAAGTGAGTATTTGAAGCATTTCTAAGACATTAGTCACTAAGTGTAGCATGCCACATATATCACTGACCTACGAACTTCTTGTCTGTCTGAAGGTTGAACTATTGTTTCATCTTCATGAACAATAGTTTTAGGTCTAGGCAGTTGATCTGCATCTGTTTCAATTTTGCTCTCACTGTCTTCTCTTAAAAGAAACTCTTTCTCTAAAAAGACAGCATGCTTTGAAACAAATGCCTTTTGTTCCGAAACATGGTAGAACTGATATCCTATAGTTTCCTTAGGATATCCTACAAACAGACACTTGTCAGATTTAACTTCAAGCTTATCTGACTGAATCCGCTTCACATAAGCAAGGCAACCCTAAACTTTCATATGAGAAAGATAGGGTTTCTTGTTAGTCCATATCTCATACAGAGCAACATTAATGGACTTGGATGGGACTCAGTTTAATACATAAAAAATGTTTCGAGTGCATACCTCCAAAAGGATTTTGGTAAATCCGCTAAACCCATCACAAACCTCACCATGTCTAACAAGGTTTGGTTTCTTCTCTCATCCACACCATTACGTTGTGGCATGTAAGGTGAAGTCCACTGGGACAATAATCCATTATCTTTGTGATAATCCAAAAGCTCTTGGCTTAAGTATTCACCACCTCGATTTGATCGAAGTGATTTAATACTTCTCCCAAGTTGTTTCTCAACTTCATTTCTGAATTCTTTGAACCTTTCAAAGGCTTCAGACTTGTATCTCATAAGATACACATACCCATATCGAGAATGATCATCGATAAAGGTAATGAAGTATACTAAACCACCTTTGGCATGTATGGACATTGGACTATATACATCAGCATGTATTAAGTCTAAAAGTCCACTAGCTCGTTCACCCTTTCCCTTAAAGGGTAACTTATTTATCTTTCCGAATAAGCAAGATTCGTATGTATCATATGATTCATAATCAAATGACCCTAAACTACCACACTTGTGTAGTTTAGACATGCGTCTCTCACTTATATGGTCAAGGAGACAATGCCATAAGTAAGACAATTTCACATTGTCTCATTTTATTCTTTTGTTATTATTGATATTTAGAATTAGATTAGACATATCCAATATGTATATACCATTGCACAATGTACCCAAAGCATATAACATTCCATTCAAATAAATTGAACAACCATTGTTACTGAAATTTAAAGGGAATCCGGCTTTATTAAGACTAAAAATGGACATTAAACTTTTAGTCAAAGCAGGTATATAAAAACAATTGTCAAATTCTAATACAAGCCCAGTAGGGAGCGTCAATACATATGTGCCTATAGCTAATGTAGCAACTCTTGCTCCATTGCCTACTCGTAGGTTTGACTCTCCCTTGTTGAGTTGTCTACTGTTCCTGAGGCCCTACATGTCAGTACAATTGTGTGAGCTACAACCGGTATCTAATAACCATATGTTGTTATCAGAAACAGTATGAATATCAATAACATAAATACTTGAAGTAGAGAGGGCATCAGATGTCTCCTTCTGCTTCAAGGAATCCAAATAGGCCTTGTAGTTTCTCTTCCAGTGGCTATCCTTGCCACAGTGGAAGCAAGTTCCCTTCGAGCCAGTCTTCTTTATTTTCTTGACAGCTCACTTAGGCCCTGCAAACTTCTTCTTTTGGCTTTTTTTCTTCGAACCAGAAGAATCCACCAGCATCATAACCTTGTCCTTGTAGACAGATGGCTCTACTTCCTTGAGCATGTTGACCAGCTCAAGAATTACGCTGGATATATTGTTCATCCAATTGTTAAGCACAAATTATGAGTAACTATCGGTTAAACCCGTCAAAATTAAGTCAATACATAATTCATGATCCAAAAGAAAACCCAAGGAGGCCAACCG
This sequence comes from Erythroxylum tenue, assembly GCA_027568955.1. Classification (NCBI taxonomy): domain Eukaryota; kingdom Viridiplantae; phylum Streptophyta; class Magnoliopsida; order Malpighiales; family Erythroxylaceae; genus Erythroxylum; species Erythroxylum tenue. The sequence goes on from JAOSBM010000007.1 coordinate 16,007,723, forward strand.
CTCGATGTAGCCATTCATCTTCAGTGCGTACTGCACTGGAGATGTCGCCTCAACCATCTTGGAGCGGAAGAGCAATCACGAAGTCTCGAACCTTTCAGACCTTGCTTTCTCTTCAAAGAGCTCCCTAAGATGAAAGACTATTGTATGAGCATCCATAGCCTCGTGCTGCTTTTGCAGCTCCGATGACATAGTGACTAGCATAATATAACTAGCCATCTCGCTATCATTGAGATGCTTCCTATATAGCTGTATGTATATATATATAGATAATCCATTCCATGCAACGTTTTCTATCACAATCACATTGCGATACAATCCCGAAACACTCTCTCATATCTTGAATCACCATTCAAGACCATTTTACTCATCCTTCGGATCTCCTATATGTTTGACCCATTAGATTCCCGGTTATGTTGGCCACTTGAATTATCACCTTAATTTCCTTCCTTTATTTAAACTCTTTCAACTTGCATAATACACATATTATATCCATGAATAGACACACCAAAATATAGAAATAATTCTATTATTCTTTTTCTTCTTTGCACATTCTACATAGTATCAAAGCCACCTTTTTAAAAAGGAGTTAAATATTTTGGGGTTTCCTTTCAAAATATTATGGGGTTTCCTTTCAACTTTTTTCTTTTAACCTTATGTCTTTGCATTACAGGTTCCTTAGTTTGCTCAAAAAAATAATTTTTCATATACCAAATTGTTCCTCTATTTAAGCATATCACAATGGTGCAAATAACACCTCCAAAAGCTCATTCATATACCCTTATGTGCCACAGAAGCTACTGGACTCGATAGCTGAAAGCATATAGAAAAAGAAGACCATTCAAACGTCATCATTTTAGATCTAGTAAGACAACATTGTTTTAGACAAAACGACAACAACTTCGAGCATGCCATTTTGGCCACATTGGCATCCATGTAGGCACTATGACAATAGCCATGCCATAAAAACAATATATAGTCAATGCCACATTAGCATCCTAGTCAATAATACATCATCATTTTTTTCCATGTCAACATCCTAGTAATTTATCAAATGATTTTGTCTGATTTATCTACATTTTAGAATTTTCCTTCTTTGATTCAGCTCAAATCCATCAGTTAGATTCAAATCCATCAATTGAGTTAAAAAAGTGTTCACCAATACTTTGACAGCCCAATTTGACCCTCCTCCTTTGGTTTCATTGCCAACCAAATCAGTTCTAAGGTTATTTTGAAGTTTTGAATTCATTTTTTAGTTTAGAATAATCAAATTCCAACTCTAAAAACATGTTTTCTACCATTTTTAACCCTATCAATATCAGCTTTGTTGGTTCAAACTATGATCTGTGGGCTAAGAAAATGTGTAGTTTTCTTAAAAGGAGACTCTATCATATTATTACCGAAGAAATACCTAAACCAATACATAGGATGCAAAAAATATGTATTCATAAAATGCCTAGTACCTCTAGATGGAATAAATCATCAAATATTGACATAGCTTCAGAACACATGTGTTAAAGCAATCGAACTCAATTTTTGATGCTTTGAAATAGCCTTTAAGGTATAAAGCTTTTAAAGAATTGTTACTCTATATCTAATGATGTCAATCAATATTAGTTATACATAAGAATTCATAGAATGCAACAATAACCTAGACAAATAATTTTTAGTTATATGTCTAAATTACAAGAACATTAGGATCAAATAGATTTTGAAGATCATGCACCAAGTACTGATGTTGCTACTATTTATGTGAATCTTCGTGATCTCCAACATATATGGCATCAGCTGACGACTTTACAAGATGAGATTGATCCCATCCATATTTATCTTCTCCATCAAAAATCTTTGTTAAACCTTAATACTATTATTAAAGAGCTCATTACAAAAGATAGTCAACTCAATACACTCTATGTAGAAAAGTCTATTCCATCTACTGATGTTTTTTTAGAACTCGTACCTTCTCTCATTAAGCTTCTCATAGCTCATGCAAGAATTTTTATAAGCTACTTCAAAAAGCCTAGATACACATCTTTAAATGCAGTAAATGACTCAAACAAAACTCTATATAAGGTAATTCTTCCAAGTTCTTTTAGCATGCTTCTACTACTATTGTTATTGCTACTACTGAGGCCCTAATAGAAAGCATATCTCATAAATTCTCTTTGAAATATCTTCATGCTCTTCTCTAATAGCTCCAACCAAAATTTGATATTATATCCTCTCTTGTGTTATCCATCACATCAGTTTATTCAACCTTTTGGTATCTTGATTCTGATTATTATATTCATATGATCTTTGAATCTTCCATTCTTAAACCTTTAATAGTACCATATGTTCCACATATTGTTCATACTACTAATAACTCTACTATGTATATTCAGAGTATAGGTATTGTTCACACTTCCAAGTTAATCTTACCTAAAACTTTTCTTGTTCCTAAATTCTCATTGAATCTTATTTCTATTAGATAACTATATGAACTTGGTGTTAACTTACTTTTACAATTCGTGGTTGGGTTATGTAGGATCCATAAGTGGGAGATATCTTTGGGAAAGGGCATAAGGTTGGATGACTATTTGAGCTTACTTCCTTAAATATTTCGTATAAGTTTATTATAGTACTGTCACTTCTTACATGGAACTCTTGTTTAGGTCATCTCTCTACTGCTAGATTAAGATCTTTAATCTTTAGTGGTACTTTAAAGTCTGTTAAGACTAAAAATATTGATTGTGACTCATGTCAACGCTTAAAAAGTCATGCTTTACCCTTTTTTTATTAATGATTCCATTTCTTTAGCACCTTTTGATCTAATTCACTATGATATTTGTTGCCCTGATTCTCATGAAACTATTAGTGATTTGAGATACTATATGATCTTTGTTGATGATTTTTCTTGCTATACATGGATTTATCTAAAGCATCATATATTTGAACTATTATCTAATTATTCTCACTTTGCTAATATGATCCAAACTTAGTTCTTTTATAAGATTAAAATATTTCACAATGATAATAGCATGAAATATAAAGAAACAAACTTTACTAACTTCCTTGCTCAACAAGGTACTATCATCCAAAGAACCTACATAAGCACATCTCAATAAAATGATCAACTCAAATGAAAACTTAAACATATTTTTAACATTGTTTAAGCCTTTCTTATATTCTCTTCTTATCCTAAAACCTTTTGGGGTGAAGTCGCTCTTACTGTTGTCTACACTATTAATTTTATTCCTTCCTCTCTTATAGGTAACATTTCTACCTATGAGTTCTTAATCAATTGTGCTCCTGACTATCAGTCTCTTAAAGTTTTTGATTATGCATAATTTTTTCTTTTACAACCTCATGGGCACACCATCCTAAAAGAACGCTTATACTTAAAGAATTCATATCTCTCAACATGTAACAACATGTAACCTTTTGGTAATATAACATATTCTCTATACTCTTAAAATTTTAGGTCAACGAACTCTTATAATAATTTTTTTTTCTGATGCTACCATATCTTTGTTTCCTGATATTTCTTTTTCAGGTTTATCTTACAACATTAATAGTTCAATTTGACCAATGCTTAATTCCATTGTATATTCCCTAGTTGTGGATCCTTCACTTTCACCAAACAACCCTTCCCTATTTATTCTTTAGAATCTACCAAGTCTCAACAACTTCCCTATTGTTCCATTAGAATAAGTTAACATTTTATTTCTCTTAAAGACTTTCAAGTTTATTCCACTATTTTTTATTTATATGAACCTCACACCAATCGTGAGGCCAAATCTGACCTTTTATAGTAGCAAACAATGGCGAAAAAAGTACAGAATCTCTCTAACACCAATACTTGGGACTTGGTTAACTTAGCTCCAGACAAGTTTGTTATTGGTTGCAAATAGGTTTATAAAATCAAGACTCAAGAGGATGGATCGGTTACAAGATACAAATCCATATTAGTTGCTAAGGGTTTTAATCAGTAATATGAAATTGATTATGAGAAGATATTTGCCCTTGTAACTCATTTAATTTTAGCATGCAATCTTATAGCAGTTACTATGAGCAAGCACTGGGAACTATTCCAGATGGATGTCAATGAGGCCTTTCTCAAGAGTGATCTTATTAGAAAAGTCTATATGCAACCTCCATTTATATATGACCATCCACCCAATAAAGTTATCAGCTTTGTAAAGCCTTATATAGACTCAAGCAAGCTCATCGAGCCTATTTTGCCAAATTTAGCTCCACTATTGATCATCTTTCATTTAAATCTAACTCTTATGATCATGCCTTATTTCTCTATAAAAAAGATAAAGGATTCACTTTTTTTATTCTTTACACTGATTATATGATAATAACCGATTATAACATTCAGGGTACATCTGCTATCAAATCCTTTATTCATTAATAATTTGAAATGAAAGATTTAGGCCGTGCGAGTTATTTTTTGGGCCTTGAAATATCTTCTTATAATTTTGGTTACTATTTATCCTAAGCAAAGTATGCCACTAATCTTATCTCTTGTGGTGGCTTTATTAATACTAATACTACTAGCATTTCACTTGACTCCAATGATTATATTTCTGTTATTGGTGGAACTCTGTTTAGTGATAGTACACTTTATCAATAGTTAGTTGGCAGTCTTATATACCTCACTGTTATTCGTCCAAGTATTGCCCATGTTGTTCACATTATGAGTCAATTTATGTCTGCACCTCGTACCACTCAATTCTCTATTGTTCTCCATATTCGTTGGTACATCTGGCGAACTTTGTTTTATAAGCTTCATTTTAATTATTTGTCTTCATTAGACTTACATGTATACTGGGATGCTGAGTGGACTAGAGACACCAATTGGTCACCAATCCACTACTGGTTATTGTTTCTTTCTTGGCATATCTCTCATTTCCTGGGTAGTATGAGATGAGCAATTGTATCTCGATCCAGCTGATAAGATATGATTTGGTTATGTTAATTAGACTTATCTCTTTGTTTTGGATTAATTTTAGTGCTTAATTGGTAAAGTCAATATTTTTTTTTGTTTAAGGAGGTGATAAGTAAAGATAAATCAAATTTGGCTTGAAACATCAAACTAGAGAACTATTTGTTAAAGCCATGAATTTCGAAAAAATACGACAAATTGCTACAGTGTATAAGGTGATATTACGCCTAAAACTAAATTCATTCCAAGAGGTCTAGTTCAATTAGGAGACTTATTCTCAGCCCTATTAAGTAGGTACTTGGATTTATTTAAAAGATAATCTCTAGAATATTGAAAGAAGTTAGCTTTCAGGTAAGAAAAGAAAGGGAGAAAGATACATACACTCTCTCAATAATTTTCTTTTTTCTTTATTTTTCTCTCTCCCTATTTCTTTTATTTTTTGGGTGGAACTAAATTTATGAGTAGTTAAATCTTAATTTTTTGATTTAAGAGGAATTTAAAAAATCTAGTTATAACTTTATAAAGTTTTGATCTAAACCTATATTTTATTTTAATTTATGTATTCCTTATTTTTTGTTCTTTTATTTTATGAATAATTAATATTTATTGATTTGAAAAATTACTTTAATGTTGATTATCTTATAGTTATCCATGAATTTAATAATCCATAGTTATCATGAATGATTGGTAGAAGTAGTAAATAGGTTGTTTTATAAGGAAAAAAACTAAATTAAATAGTTATGGCTATCTTAATTATTTAATTTAAAATCCAGTATTCTTCTTTAGGCTTATTGCTAGCATTTACTTAAGGTTTCTCCTTTGTGACTAGAAGGTCACAGGTTCAAATCATAGAAACAACTTCTTTATAAAAATGCAAAGGGAAGGCTGCGTACAATTGATATCCCTCCCCTACCCTCGTAAAGTTGTTGGCCCCAAATTCTTTTCCTATTGCTTAAGCATGATTTCAAATTATTTTTGAGATTTTGATTGATTAAATTGCTTTTGGTTAGAGTTTATTTAGCTTGTCAATGATTGGAGGATTAATTGCTTAGATTGATGGAAATTAGAATTATTAATTGGAGAAATTAAATTTAAGTTAGAGTGTATTAGGTTGTTAGTTAATTGAAAGAATAAGAATGTGTAAGGGCATTGTTGGAATTTTACTTAAGTTGGAAGGACTTAAGGCTTACAAGGAGGGGCAAATGGGTCATTTTTTTGTTTCATTAAAGAAAGAAAGAAGGCTTGGCTTGTGCTAGGAAAGGAAGTTAACGAAATTTTCAAAGAAAAGAAGAGGGGAGCTTCGGTTGTGAGAAGAAGAAGAAGATAGCTTAGGGTTCCATCTTTTCTTGATTTTCAA
>JAOSBM010000007.1:16061478-16075228 GCA_027568955.1 Erythroxylum tenue
GTGTCGATTTGATTCGATGTGTGCCCCGATTCGCGATCCTTCGCGTTCTTTGTTTCCGACCGTTCGATTTCTGTTTCTGTTTTTCGGTTGGGATCCGGTTCTCGGATCGGGTCCCAACAATATCGGTTAAAGCAAGCTCTTTTAGCTATGAATAACTACGTAGACTTCATGTTATCATCATCAAAATTCAATCTTTTACGTACTGTAACATCTCGTTCCCATATTAAGAGTTAGAACCCAAAAATATGGTACATGCGAGATCAATGAGAGATTAAGAAAAATGCATTTTCATGCTCATGCATATTGTTAGCATACACGCACGTGAATTTGAATTTTGCACACATTAAAATGACTGTACATACATTCATTGACATTCTGGGTATAATTGAATTATATGTGAAAGGTGATTTTATTGAGAATTGTGGTTTATGTGTGCTGAAAATTTAATTGGAAAGTGTGCTTAGTGATTTTAAATTTTTGGTGAATTTTAGGAATAAATTCTGAAAATGAAACATATTATTAAACTAGAAAAATGCCACGTGGCGAGTTAATTGATGGATGGTAGTACAAATAGGAGTCAAATAATATTGTAGAATTTTGGAGATGACTTTAGAATTTGTGAGAAAATGATATTGAAAATTTAGGGACAATTAGAGTAAAATTTAGAGAAAATTTGAACTAGTTAAGTGAGAAACTAGTTAAGGCTTTAGAAATTGAACAAGTGTCCAAGTCTTAACCCACGGTTCTTTTAATTTGAAAGACCAAGTCAAGTTCTTGTAACTAGAAGGAGTTACTATTCTTGTCTAAAAATATCTTCCCCATGACTTATTTTGTTAAAGATTAAAAGTAGAGCTTTTTTCTCAATGAACATCCTTCCTTATTTTGCCTATAACTTCTTCTATAGATATCCAAATGGAATCATTTTTTATTTGGAGTAAACTATATACATAGGGTTACAAATTTTCTAGAGAAATCAAAATTTAATTCTATCTCTAGAATTCCAGATTTTGAATTAAAGTTCAATACATGATACTATTTCAGTATAAGAATAGTCCAAAAAATGTTTGGGGTATAACTTTCAGATTACTGAACCAAATTGAATGATATTGGTGTCATTAGAAACTTAAAAGATAGGAGAACAATTTTCTAGAAGCAAGTATTGTCAAATTACTTCATTTGCATTGTCTAATTGATCAAGGAAAATAGACCCGAAGGTATGGAATTTTGGAGAATTTATAAGAAAGAATAAGAGTCTGGATATTGTATGATTATATAATGTTAAAATAACATTAGTGAATGAATTTTTGGCATTAAAGCATCAAAGACATGTGTATAATGGAAATAAAGATATTCATATGATTGTATTTGTGATTTAAAGGAAATGAGTAATGGGTATTAAATAAAACTGAATGCGAATTTGATATTATGAGAGCAAATAACGTAAAAAATGAGAATGTGCATAAGTTGTAAAATTGGATAATATACTCGGGGTTGTCATTGACCATGCATTGTACTTATTACGTATACACATTGGTGCATAAATGAATGCTTATAATTGTGCAAAGTTATTAATATGAGTGTGTGCAATGTGTGTATTGCATAATTTGGATGTGCAAGATAAACATCCGCATTAAGACGTTTCCAAATCATGGAAGCTAATGCTAATTTACAGCGTACTGTGAGTCAACCTAGATGGTCTCATTTTATTGTTTGTTCTGATTTCAATTTCTGCATTGAATTGCTACGGTTATGACTATTATGCAATGTGAATATAATTGATATGAATGTGATTTGCTTATGTTGACGCTGGACAATGAAGGTCCGAGACTTGATGCATAAATGTGATATTGAGCTGCTACTAAATGTATTCTCAACTTAATTGTTGAATGCTGGACTAAGGTCTGATGATAAATGTGAAAGGGATTGTGAATTCGAAATTATGTGACTGATTGAAAATATTTGAATGTGATGCATTCCATTACATGAATGCATGAAACATAAATGCAGTTGTGACTGAAGTAGCCACCGAAAAAGAGCTTAAAGCTCATATTGTGAAAAAGATCTTAAAGCTCAGAAAGTGTATAAGAGCCAAAGGCTCACTATGTAAAATGAGCCCGGTATCACCAACGGATACCGGACAGTTATTAATGAACCCGGTATCCAAAATCGATACGGGACAGTTATAGGCACTCGGTCACAACAAAGTAACAAATTGAAAGTGACTCTCATGTGCACTGCATATGCCTTATATGAATGATTATAATGGTTTGAATAATTTCTGAATGTGGTATGTGTTGAATGTAAAATGTGAAAATGACTGATCAAGTGTATTTGATTCAATAAGATGAATTAAAGATATGATGTGAATCGCATGATTATATGAACTATATGTTTATGTGATTGAGTGAGCCATCAAGGATGGTCACTCACTGAGTTTGCAAAACTCAATCAAATTTTGCAATATTTTTTAGGCTCTGAAGAGTTACCCCGTTAGCCAAACGGGAGTATAGGCACTACATTCAAGTAAGAGATAGAGGTTGGGATTTGTTCGCATCTGCATAAGTATTTTCATTAATTTTTGTATGAAAGAATGTATTACGCAATTTTTGTATCATGTGTAATTGAATACATTTCTATATGTAACAACTTTCCAAATTGGAAATATTTTGTAAATGAGATTGATCAAAGTGTAATAATAATTGTGATTTCGAGTTTTATGAAATGAACGTATGGGCCGAATTTGATTATTGATTTTCGCATACGCTTGTGCTATTTGTAAAAAACAAAAAAAAATTGTACTAAGTTCTGAGTGTTTGACTGTTTTAGCATGCCACCTTTGTGGGGTATGTACTCAGACATTACTTAAAATGTCAGGTACGTGTCTTACGAGAGTGGGGTGCTACATTTACGGAGTAGGGATAAGGCTAAATAACATGGAAAGATGCAATCTTTTCAACTTTTCATTGATAAAACTGGTGAAGTCATTCAGAAATGATCGATTCCCCGCAGGGTATTGCTTCTTATGATTATAAAGGCTCACAAATTTGAGTTAACCATCATAAAAGGTATCTTAATGCATAAGCCTGAACAAAAGACAACAATAATCTTCCTTCTTCCCAATTCGCTGAGCAAGTCAATTCCTATAACTGATCATGACAGAAATTGTGCAAATCTCTTATGGATACACCATTAAAAAAAGTAAAAAGGAGAAGCACAAAAACCAGAATCACCCATCTCAAAAAGTACAGAAAGAACGAAGAAGAAGAAAGAAAAAGACCAAAAATTTCAAAACAAAATGAAAAGAACGTAAACTGATTACAGAAATAAAACTTACAAAGCATTAGGATGTTGTATATCAGCCTCCACGACTTTGAGAGAGTCCTGACATGAGGACTTGGTCAACTCATAATACATAATATCCATCTCTCACCAACAATGTTGGTTCCTCCAAGAAATCAAACCCACAAAATAAAGACAGACTAGGGAGTTCTTGTCTCTCTCAACCTTTAAAACTCCTTTTCTGGGGCTACTCAGACAATCATTGTCTCTATGTTTTTGTGTAGAGAAAAGAACCTAAAATGGTCAGAGAAAAAGAGCAAGCATACAAGAAAGTATGCGAGAGAGTCGCAGAACATAGCTCAGCCTTTAAGAATCCCAAAGCTCGATCCAGAATGGAGATGTTCCATGAATTAATAGAGGAAGGAAAGAGTTGAGGCAGGAAGCAAATTCAAAGAAAGACAAGGAATCGGTTTGGCTCAAGCTATGTTTTAAAAACCGGACCGAACATTGAACCGAAGGAAAGGTTTAAGGTTTAGAGGTTTAACCGGTAGTAAACCGCTATAAAATCGGTATATAATAAATAAGAAGTAAAACTTATAAGAATAAGTAAAAATAAATTATTTTATTGAAATAAAAATACACCAATGTCTATTATTATATAATGAATTAATAATAAATAAATATAAGTCTAATATAAACATTAAAATAACAATAAAAATCAAAATTGTATTTCTGAAGGAGGTTGTGTCTTATCATCATCAAAAGCTCTAAATTCTCCAAAGCTATTTAAAGATTCGTAACCTACACTTTCCTCTAAAGTATTTGCATCAAATTCTTCTACTGTATTAAAATAAATTACAAAGTAGTAACGTATGAAATTATTCTCAATTCTAAACTTGTAATACAGTATAATTTTAACTTAAATATAATCAAAATAAGATATGAACTGACCATCATTTGATGTTCTTAATTCATTCGTTGTGACAAATGCATTTTCTTCATAAATCATCTTGACAAGGCATTACTCTATTTAAATTTTTGTGGTCAATTTTAAACATTTTGCAAATGTTAGAATTCATTTAAATGCCTCAAAATATTAGAAATTAACTGATAATTTTATGAAATATTAGTTAAATTTGCACTTTTTGCCCATAGAAAAAATATTGACCAAGATCTAGAGTTTGACATTGATACATGTATAACTAACCAGGTATGTATATTTCTTTCATATTTATTTATGAGAAATGAATATTTTGTGAAAGTATAATTCAGATAATAATTCAAAGTTTAATATGTTTATGTTTGTAAGTTTCATCAATGTACTTCAAAATGAGTATTGGTGGTGGTGTTGTGTGTAACCGGAAGTAACAGAGATAATAATTTTCAACTCAAATAAAATAGAGGATGTTGAGAAGAAGTATGTGACTGGAGCATTTTGTAGGTGGCAATACGATTTATATAATATTTCTAGCAAAATTATGATATTAATGTAAGAAAAATATATTATGCTTATAGGCACTTATATTTTAATAAGTGATGGCGTCATTTGGTCTTTAGTGTGATCATAATACAGTTCTCTTCTTCCTCCCTTACTTAGGAAGACAAAGCATCCAAAAAGAAATAAATATTATAAACCAATAATTTTGATGAATTTGGCTTAGTAATTAAGTGAACATGTTCTTCGCAACAATTCTATAAATGCAAAAGTTTTGATGAAAGAAAGGAAGGGGATTTTCCAAGGTTTGAAAAACTGGACCGGACCTTTCGGTCCAATCGAAAAAAGGTTGAACCAGCTGGTTTTTATTTAGAGAGGTTATTAGCTAAAACTAAATCGAACCATTGACCGATTTAAATTTTTTCTAGTCAGACCAGACAGTCCAGTCCGATTTTTCAAACCTTGGGCTCAAGCAAAATAAGTTGAAGCATTGACATTTGGTTCAATTAAAACAAATTAAAACCTTGTGCCACTAACGCTAGTCTTGTGTTAGAAATTTGACATAGAATAGGACTAGCGATAGTGGCACAGGTGATCTGGTGCCAGTGGGTCTATGGTGGTTCATGGCTAAATGGAATTAGGTTATAGAATTCCCTGGAGAGCTAATTTGGACCTCTTGGTCGCTGATCACACCTTGTTGATGTGCCAAGAAGAATGAGTGAATAGGTGATTGGACAACATTCCTGTCTTCATTTACATCGCTGTCGATAGATTTCTTGGAAGACGGATCCATAGGTGGAGTGAAGAGGTGATAAAAGACCAAGTTATGCGAGCTTTGAGATGGGGATCAGGTAGGTATGTAAGGAGTGGATTGGGTCTGGTGAAAAAGATATATATATTTTTTAAAAAGGAACAAAAAACCCAAAATTACACAACTAGGCGAGGGAGCAGAGTCCTCCAAAAGGAGCATGTGGCACCCGATAGGTGTAGTTTCAAAGTAAATGATGACAACATCAATTCTATGGTGTTAATTATACATATATGATGTGAAGTGATGATGAAAAATGAAGAAGATGTGTGTTGGTTAAGTTTAGGTCAAAATGATGGAGAAGAGGTGGATTAATGTAATGACTTGTGTAATTGATAAATGTAGCTTAAATGAAAGAAGTTTGTTTGAATGGATTGGTGGAATGTGTTATCGAATGGGAGCTTTTACTATATAAAAAGATAGGAAAATGAATTACTAAGATAAAGTCTTGAAAATGTGATTTGAAAGTCATGCACATAAAGTGTTTGTTAAAATGACTAAGTGAACTTGGCTTAGGATTTAAGGCTTTGTAAAGGTATACATTGAAAAATGCTTTCATGCTTACTTAAAGTGAACTTGAATTGTTGCTTAGGTTAATGAGTAATGACCTAATGTGTTTGGATAAAGATGGGCTTAATTATGTTTTGAAATGAGTAGGTATTGGATTAAAGGCATTAAATGCCTTAGAAAATGCAAAAGAAAAACTAATGTGGATAGTGAGGAAGTAACCATGTGAGGAATTAAAGTGGGGGATTGTATAACTCAAAGGGAATGATATTATGTTTATACACTTATATGATGGTGTATAATTATAAAATTTATGTTAAGTAGTAATCTCATTATATGTCTTTTATGGATAAAGGCTCAGGAGCTAGGAATCAAGGAGCTCATATCGAGAATTTTTGAAGGCAAAGTAATGCACACCCTCTTTTGAGGTGAATTGGGGAAACCATATTTCTCAAATAGAATTAGAACATCCTAAGACAAGCATGATGACTTGTATGTGAATTTTGAACCTAGGCAACTTAGGGTAGAATTGAACTTCAAATGGATGATAATATGCTTATGTATTTATGAAACGACACTGGTTTGAACAACTTCATATTTGGAGTGAAAAAATGACTTTTATTGCATGAAATACTGTTTTGAAATTTACATATGATTAAATGCATGTTTATGATCTCTTTTGACTTAAAGCCACGATAAGGTTTCATTTTATCGGTTGGACCGATAAATAAAGACATAATGCCTTACTTGATTTTTGTACTTAATTTTTGTATATGATTTTTGGTGATTGGTGAGGAGACGGCTAGCCAATCGTGTGCTAGGCACAACTGATTACTGATTAAGCGACCCCCGTACCTTTGACGCTGGTACATGAAAATCGAGTCGCCGTATCGACATCTTTCTATAGGACTTGTGGGTGATTCCACACCTAGGGTCTAGACACCGACGAGGTCATCACCTAGGGTCATGATGCTATTGTCGAATGTAGTCCAGACTCACCACAGATGAAAGTCGTGTCAACATCGAGTATCGGTGGATGTGCACATTAGTTTGGCCAATTAGTGGTGTCACACATGATTGTTTTGGCTTATCCTGATATTGGTTTTCCTATCGTGATTTGATTGATACATATGATGTTTTTATGCTTTTGTGTACTGGATCTGGGACCTATGTTCACCGAATGAGTGAGTTAATAGGGTAGGCCTATATGGCTCCTAAACTGTATATGTTGAGTCATAGGCTGGGCCTATGTATTTTCTATGTGATATATATTCACTTAATAGGCTATCTACACTGTCTTGGTATGAGTCGAATTCTATTTGTGATATATGTTGTTCCTGCTCACTGAGTACCTAGTGTACTCATCCCCACTCTGCTTTCCAACCATGCAGGTTCATTTAGTGAGTTTGAAGCTCTGAGTGGATTGTGCGGTCTTTTGACATTTTCGGGGTATTTTCGCACGTAGGTAGTTTACGTTTTGTACTTTGGTTTTTTTAGTGGCTCATGAACTGCGTTATGTTTATGTGGTAATTGTTTTATGACTTTGTAAGTTAACTTTTGACTATTTAGTGTTTATAAATGATTTTATGTACGAATTTTCAATACTACTGATGATATTGCCTTGAGTGGACAGTAGAGTCCAGAGGTTGTGGTTGGATGTGAATATAGAAGTATGTTTCAAATCATTTGCATGTTTGGGATTTTTTTAAAATACACCTATTGTGCTGCCCAAATTTTTCAAAAAAAAAAGAATATTCAGTTAACCTTACATAGTCGGATTAAGGATACTGCGAGCATTCTTAGCTCAAGTATGCGGGAAGTTGTCACGAGCCCGATGTGGTTCTAGGTCGTGACAATTAAATTGGTATCAGGGCCAAGGTTTTGTATTTTCAAAAGTGTTATTACCGTTTTCAAAAAGTTCATGAGCCTTAGGAGTTGAGTCTGGATGTCAAAATTCTTTAGTCGAGAAGTTGAGTCTCGGATCGTTAAGTTGACATCCTTAACAGTCGGATGATTTTGACCTCGATCGGAGTACTTATCGACATTCATTAGGATGTTTGGGATATCTGATAAGCTAGGCTTATCCCAATTTATGTTATTAAAAAATGTCTTTTCTTTGATTTTATAGTGATAGCATGGTTGGACAAGGTAAGGGAAGGTGTTTTAGTAGATCCAAAGAAAGAAGAAGCTATACTTGAATAGGAACAACCCAAGAATGTGATAGAAGTCCACAACTTTTTGGGATTAGCTAGTTATTATCGGAGGTTTGTTGAGGATTTTTTCGAGCTTGCAACTCCTTTTTCGAGGCTTACCGGAAAAGAATAAAATTTCAATGGGATGATAAATGCAAGGCAAGTTTCTAGGAGCTGAAGAATCGATTGACTCTAGCACAGTGCTTGCCCTACCTACCCAGCGAGTAGGGTATGAGGTATACAGTGAAGCCAGTCACAAGAGACTTGGCTGTGTACTTATGTAGGCCAGACAAGTAATCGCATATACTTATCAATAGCTGAAGAAGCATGAGCTAAATTATCCTATACATGATTTTTAGTTTACAGCGGTAGTATTTCCACTCAAGATTTGGAAACACTATTTTTATGGGGATATTTATCATATATAATCCGACCACAAGAGTCTGAAGTACCTAATGACACAAAAAGAGCTAACTCTCAGACAAAGGAGATCGTTGGAATCGATTAAGGATTATGACTTAGTAATCGACTATCAACCAGGAAAAGCCAATGAGGTAGTCGATGCATTGAGTCGTGATTCCTGTTCAGTAGTAACTGATAGGCAAGATTCTTATATAACACATTTGATATGTGTGTGAAGCCTTGGGGTTGGACTCCCAGTGGTAGAGGATGATGGAACATTGCTAGCATGGTTTGAAGTTCGGCAGACATTATTTGATGAGATCAGGAGATCGCAGGCTGACAATCTTGAGTTAAAAGTTATTTAGGAGAAACTGTTATCCGAAGAGATTGAGGGGTTTAGACTAAGAGAAGACAAGTTGTTAGTTTTTAGAGGCAGAATTTGTGTGTCGAATGACCAGGGAATCAGGTGAGTTAGCTTAGAGGAAGCTCATAATTTGGCTGATGCTATGCATCCTGGTAGTACCAAGATGTATCGAACTCTTAGAGAGAGTTATTGGTGGTCAAGGATGAAGAGAGAGATAGTAGAGTTTGTGGCCAGATGCCTTCCTTGTCAACAGATTAAGACAAAGCATCAGAAACCAACATGTATGTTATAGTCTTTACCTATTCCGGAATAGAACCGGGAGTATGTAACATTGGATTTTGTAGTTGGATTATCTAGTACATCGAAGGTTCACGATGATATTTGGGTTATAGCGGATAGATTGATGAAGTATGCACATATTTTGCCTTTCCACACAATTACTCATTGGAGAAATTGGCAAATCTGTATATCGACGAGATTGTGAAGCTGCACGGGGTTCCAGTTTCTATAGTACCAGACAGGGATTCGAGATTCACCTCACGATTTTGGCCGAAATTCTAGGAATCCTTAGGGACTAAACTGAAGTTTAGTACTGCTTTCCACCTCCAGACAAATGGGCAGTCAGAGAGAACAATTCAAACATTGGAGGACATGTTGAGAGCATGTGTGATGGACTTCCAAGGGAGTCGGGACCAACATTTGCCTTTGATTGAGTTTGCTTATAACAATAGTTTTTAGGCAAGTATCGGTATGCCACCTTATGAAGCACTTTATGGAAGGAAGTGCAGGACACCTCTATGATGGGATGAGATTGGTACGACCAAAATAGAAGGAGCTGAATTGATAGAAGTCACCACTCAGAAGATAAAAATCATTCAAGAGAAAATGAAGATCACCCAAGATCGACAAAAGAGTTATGCGGATAATAGGCGATGACCGTTAGAGTTTACAGTTGGTGACATGATTTTTCTTCGGATATTGCCATGGAAAGGTATCATCAGATTTCAGAGTTGAGGGAAGCTAAATCCTCGATATATCAGACCTTTCCACATCTTGGAGCGTGTCGAGACTGTGGTGCATCGGTTGGAATTGCCACCAGAATTGGATAGGATCCATAATGTATTCCATGTCTCTACGCTTAAAAAGTACCTACCGGATCCATCTCATGTTTTGGAGACACCTCTCGTAGAGCTGAAAGAAGACCTGAGTTTTGAAGTGAAACCAGTGCATATTTTGGATCGATAGATAAAGAAATTATGCAACAAAGAGGTACCCACAATTAAGGTTCTTTGGAGAGCGATAAGGTCGAGGAGATGACATGGGAGCTTAAGGATACTATGAGACGTCAGTACCCCTATTTATTTGTGTCCTCGACTTAGGAGTTTCGAGGACGAAACTCTTTTGAGGAGGGGAGGATTTATAACGCCGGACTTTCGGAGCCCTTTTGTGTTGTACTGTATTTGGAGATACTACCGTATATTGATATATACATATGATTGTATATGAGTTCAAAGGTGTATTTAAGTCATTTGGGTGTATATGTAAACGATTTATAATGTTATATTCCCTTACATGAACTTGGAATTCATCGGTAATGCGAAATCTTGGAGATTTCTGACATATGAGCTTTTAAGTGGACGAAACTGAGTCCATTGGATGTATATGACTATGGTGGTTAAATTAAATGAATTCTAATGCCTTATAGGGGATTAGGCATGATTTATAGACTCATGGGACACTTAGAAAGCTTAATTGGAAAAGTTGATGTATAAAAGGTTTTATTTGCAAATTGTCAAAAGTTAAAGGACTTAAATGTAAATTTTCAATTCTTGGAAGAACAATTTGTAATTTTATAAAGTTAAGGGGCTTATTTATAATTTTCAAAAGTTCGGGGACCACAATGAAAATAAAAGTTTTGGTGATTCCCAAATTTTGGGCTTAATTGCAAAATTAGGAAATTGATAATTTCATATAACTAATGGCAAATTGGTAAATTCACCATGATTGGTCAAAGAAAAATCAAATTATTGACCCTTCTACATGGTGTGGCCATGCAACCCCTTCATTTATACATTAAAACACTTAGTTTTAATTAAAAAGAAAGAAGAAGGGAGAAGAGAGGAGAAAAAGGACAGTTTCGGCTATACAAAAAAATTCCACCATCTTTTTGATTCTTTAACCTCAATCAAGGTGTTCTAAGCTAATTTGGGGTCAAGGAACTCAAATCTATCATTAGATTTGCAAATTCTCAAAGGATTGGAAGCTATCACCAAAGGAAGGTTTAGGTAATTTTGTCTCATCTCTCTCTACATTAGGGTTTTGAGTTTGGTGTTAAGATTTGTTGTTCTCCATGCTTGATTATAGATGAAACATGGTTTAGATAAATGAAATATGTCATAGAGAGGGTTCTTTAAGTCAAAAACGAAATTGTCCCCTTTAGGTGAAAGTTTGTTAATTTCTGAATATCTTTTGGGAATTGATGGTTTAAATCAATTCTATGGTGTTAATTATACATGTATGATGTCAAGTGATGATGAAGAATGAATAGGATGTGTGTTGGTTAAGTTTAAGTCAAAATGATGGAGAAGAGGTGGATTAATTTAATGACTTGTGTAATTGATAAATGTAGCTTAAATGAAAGGAGTTGGTTTGAATGGATTGGTGGAATATGTTATTGAATGGGAGTGTTTATTATATAAAAAGATAGGAACATGAATTACTAAGCTAAAGTCTTGAAAACGTGATTTGAAAGTCATGCACATAAGGTGTTTGTTAAAATGCCTAAGTGAACTTGGCTTAGGATTTAAGGCTTTGTAAAGGTATGCATTGAAAAATGCTTTTATGTTTACTTAAAGTGAACATGAATTGTTGCTTAGGTTGATGGGTAATGACCTAATGTGTTTGTATAAAGATAGGCTTAATTATGTTTTGAAATGAGTAGGTATTGGATTAAAGGCAATAAATGCCTTAGAAAATGTAAAAGAAAAACTAATGTTGTTGGCCACCGTTTCCAGAACCCAACCTTCGGAAATATAAAGCGTGTATACAGAATTTCTCGAAATACAAACGTGGGAGAAAACAACAAAATCAAAACGGTTAAGGTCAAAACTTTTAATTCCGACATCCAAAAATGCATACTTTAGAAAAACGTTGGAAAACTATAAAGACAAGTTACATCTTCCGAGAAGACAACTTGGTCTAAACCAATCCAAATTTACAAAGCCTTAAATCCTAAGCCAAGTTCACTTAGGCATTTTAACAAACACCTTATGTGCATGAAAAATGCTTTCATGTTTACTTAAAGTGAACTTGAATTGTTGCTTAGGTTGATGAGTAATGACCTAATGTGTTTGGATAAAGATGGGCTTAATTATGTTTTGAAATGAGTAGGTATTGGATTAAAGGCATTAAATGCCTTAGAAAATGTAAAAGAAAAACTAATTTTGTTGGCCACCGTTTCCAGAACCCAACTTTCGGAAATATAAAGCGTGTGTACAGAATTTCTCGAAATACAAACGTGGGCGAAAACCAATGAAATCAAAACGGTTAAGGTCAAAACTTTTAATTCCGACATCCAAAAACATATACTTTAGAAAAACGTTGGAAAACTATAAAGACAAGTTACATCTTCCGAGAAGACGACTTGGTCTAAACCAATCCAAATCGGTATACTTTTTTTTCATAAAAATCTCCCACACATATATATATACCAACAATTCATATACAAATTTCATCAACTTAAACGGAAAACTTCTTCCGATACATTATATTTGAACTCAACTCATTTCATCCATATACAATTCATATGCCATATCCATACACAAATTCACATTTCATATTCATACATGGATCCATATCTCATTAACATCATAAGATAAATGTTTACAAACTTTAATAGCGATTCCAAGCCACAAACATCACCAATACTGAAATCCAAAATACAAAAGCTACCAAACCCCAAATTTCTCAACAAATGTCTAAGGTCTTAATCTTACAACCAATTAACATAAAATACAACATATGCAAAAACAAACGGATGTCTTGACTTTCTTTCACCCGATCTCTTCCTCATCACCTGGGGATGAGAATGAAAGGGGGGTGAGCTTTAAGCTCATGGGTAACATGCTTATAACCAAGAAACAAGCAAAAATCATTGAAATATTTATTTCGATTGTAACATTCACATTGAAAGCCATGCAACATAAGTTTCCCAAAATTCAAAACTTATTTAGCACTTCATACATCAAACATAACAAATGCATCAAAATGATCATAAATCATAAACATATAAGCACATCGGAAATGGTTCGGGTGGATCCAAAACAGAACGTACTACAATTTCCGCGTAGCGATCATGTGCCGTCGTGAACTTATAGGAGTCCATAAAGAGCTCCATGCCACTGGGGGGCAGGTGGGAGAAGCCTATAGACATGTGCACTTGACTTAACTTAGGGAACCACCATAAACCCACATAATATATAATTCATGACTTGAAAATAGATTGCCCAAATGACAACATTTCGGAAACTTTCTTTTCATGAACATGCAATTTTTTTTCGGAAAACCTTTCATTTAGCAATTCACAAGAAAAAGAGATACGACATAACATAATCATACACAATTCAATTGTTTATTACAATTTTATATATCATAATGGAATCTTCACATCACAACATATAGCAATTTCTCAAATCAATCAAAACAATAAAGCAACATTTAATTGAAATCCTTTTATTTTCTTAATTTGAAAAGAAACCTTAATA
>JAOSBM010000007.1:16120296-16130605 GCA_027568955.1 Erythroxylum tenue
CTTAAACCCATGAGTCACAAGTGATCACATGTGACTCATGGGTTTAAGATCACATGCACGGAGATTGAGGTTAGTTATGTCTTTCACGGAGTTTTTGGTAAGTGCAGTATCACAAATACAATGTAATCTTAAGCGCTCACATTAGCGTAGAAAAGTAGAAACAAAAATTCTGAAGATGGGGGAGAAGGGTTTTTGTGTGGAAGACTTGTAACAAGAAGACTTCATTTACATTCAAAGTAAGGAAGCTAGAACGAATCCCCGACAAATACGACTTGAAGCTAAAATTTGGTTAAAATTCGAACTGTTCAGCTTTTGGAAATGTTGCCTTGTTGTAGAGAAACCATGTTCAGGTTCTTGCATTAAATAGGATGCGAAATTTTCTCCTAGGATAAGGAGTTCAAGTTTTGTTTTGTGTCAAACATTTATGCTCAAGAGCCTTCAGGTACTACCACTTGAGTAGTCCATTAAAAGTCTCTTCATTGCTTGTTCAGTACCATTCGAGTTGCTTATCTACAAGCAATTCATGAAAATGGAGTTGCAGGATGAAAAAAGTACAAAAAATTTCAATACAACGACAATATATATATGTATGGTGGTCAGCAACTAGTACGTAGTTCATGCTAAACTGCAAAAAGATCATTACAAGGAAAATTTTACATACATACTAATCCTGAGGTGATATTTTACGAGCTACAGCGTCTTGCAGTTTAGCATCAGAGAAGTCAGATCGGGAACAACAAAAACATTCAATAATCAATGGAAATTTATGGAATACAAGTAGGTGGCGCGGCCTGATTGCACTGCTTGTATCTCCAGTATATCTTGCCACATCAAGTTTACCTAGAAAACTCAAAACACAGACGTCTAAAGTTGAGAACACATTTAAATTTTTACTACAGTTCTCTAGCATATTAGATATCTGCAGTCATGGAAATTAAAAATAAATGGGTTAGTATTACCTCTTTGGCTGGTATACCTGCAGCCAGCGTTAAGGGCATATCCTACATCTCTTACAGTGGCTTTATTGTTGAACACAAAACCTGAGAATATATTATTTATGCAACGGGGAACATCCTGATTCTCATCGCGGCAAGGTCCATCAAAGTAAAGGTCAGTTGCTTCAGGAGGCACGCCACTGTTGCCACTCACTGTTAGCCCGTATTAGTTGGTAGTTTGCTGCATCAATCCACCTTCAGCAAACTATGACCCAGGAATGATGCATAGGTGCGTAACCCAACCAACGTGTCATCTCCTTCAAAACATCCAACTTTGAGCGGCAAGCACAAAATTGAAAATGCAGTTCTAGGAGACGTAGACAATCATTTAAAATGTGACGTTAAATTATAGAACGCAAGATAAAATAGTTATAGGCCTTGAAAACATCTGTAGTAATTTGACTGGAGATGCGGGGTATTGAGCACTTAACCATCTTAGCTACATCCCCATATATTAATGAAACCATTTACTTTTTAATTTGTTGTATATCCCTATTTATATAATCTTGCTGTCTGTCTAGAAATGCTACTATGAAGTGAATTCAAAGAATATGAGGATAATCAAATAAAGGGTTAGAGCCTTGGACATGGAACCTTGAATAGCTCAGAATTCAAGAAAGGCAAGAGAATAATAGTCAAAATAAGACATAGAAAGCGATAGGCCGAAGAGATTATTCAGCAAGGGAGAAAATAAGATTGAAGAGGTAGTAAGCCCACAAACCATAAAATAGATTTGCTCGTGTAATGTAGGGCATGTCAATTGCGGTTGTAGCTAACACTACGATTGATCAATCTATTGGCAACGATTTATAAATCTTCTCTAAAAGAACACATTTAACTACGATTTAAGTCTTGGTCGCTATAAGTAAACGATTTTACGACTTTTTAACGAAACATAAAAAAGTGAACATATTTTATGACGATTAGGTGATATCGTCACAATAACATCAAGTTTTAACGACGCTTAAGCAATATCGTCACCAAAATGAAAGATTTTTGCGACGATTAGATCTATCATTGCCGTATGTCGGGGAAATCAATTTAATTGGCATCGATTAAGGAAAAGCATCGCAACGATCGGAGCAAATAGCAACAGAAATATATATTGCGTAGCCAATAATCACCTTTTTTGCGACTATTCGAGTAATCGTCGCGCAAGGGACGTAGAAACATAATATTGAGTGACGATACCTAGATACCGTCGTAAAATGTGTTCTTAGTGAGACAATTTATTTAGTTCGTTGCTAATTTTTTGTGACAATATTCTAAAACGTCACAGATGTGTCATATATGTTAGATTCATCACAATTGTGATAGTATTTTGTGACGATTATGATTATCGTCGCAAAATGTATTTGTTAAATATTTTTTGTACATTTTTAGGTGAATTTTGATAATTTTTGTATGTGATAGTATTGTTAAAATTAATAATATTTTGGAAGATAGTTTGTTAATGTTAAGTGTACTTAATAATCGTAGTTAAGGTTAATTATAATTGACATTTTTATAATCCTAGAGAAGATATCTTTTTTTGTCAAGTGGTTTTCAATGTTAAAAACATATTGTTGAAAAACACGTGGTAGGTTATTTTAAATATGAAAAGTAAATATATTTTGGACATAAAAATATTTGTGAACCAAAATGTTAAATTTGAACAAAGCTAAAAAATCATAATTTTAAGTTAACAACTAGTCTTAATCATTAATATTTAGTAACAGCAAAATAATAATTTATCAAAATTATGGAAATGTTAGCAATATAATATAATGATATATGGTAAGTAGTGCAAACTTTTAATTAGAAGTTTAACAATTCTTACAAACATAGAAAAACAACAATAATAATGACAATAATACTCAACCTTACCCCTAGCTAATGGAGAGGTTGTTTGAAAATTCTTAGTTTAAAGCTGAGTCTAGATTGCATCGATAAATGACAATGATATAATTATTTTTTTTGATTCCAAGTGACACGAGAGTCAATAAAGGTAAATGAGTTCCATATGTTTGGATTCTTAAGCAGGTTCCTTGCACGTTCGAAGGCACCAATTGAAATAGTAAAAGTTCTTCCCTCAACTACACGAATGTTGACACCCTTCCAACAGCTTCTTCGCTATAGCTAAACTTCTAGAGGATATAGTGAATGAGTCCCCAGATTTAGTATGGAAGACAACTTGTTCAGATGAATTGCCAGTATGATGCGTTTCACCTTAAACACAATCAGTCTGGAACTTAGATTGTTAGTTTAGTGAAACTGTATGACGAACCTAAATTGGAACACATGCATACTTGAATGACCAGACCAAGTCATTGGAATCGACAAATTTTCCAAAACAATCGATTTCCCTAATCTTTTACGGACCACCGTGATATCGCCCTCGCCTTTATTTCCATCTATGTTCTCTTGAAGATTTAAGGAAGCTTAAAACAAGATATAGTATATACAATCAAAATTTCATATATATAATAGGTTCATAATAGGAAATGAGATCTAGATAATAAGGAAAGTGAGGTGGTTGGGATGATACTAAAAATTGAAGAAGAAGATCGACATGAAAGGAAAACGATTATTATTGTATGAAGAAGGGATTTGTTCTGCATTATTTTTTTACTTCATTAGTGACGATTTTGCCACATTCCTCCTACCGGAATGAATTTCCACCATCAAAAATTAGTCTCCACGTCGACATTCCTCGATGAATTATGTTAAGAGTTGTATTATACAAAAGTGAATTTAGAATAAAATTCATTATGTTCAATGAAATTTTCGATGATAAGTGAAAGTACTACAGTTTAGTAGTTGTACATCTTCAATCTGCGTAATGAGATGTAAGTTACCCTAATTAAAATAAAAGCAATCCATTTACCCTTTATATCATATCTAAATTTTAGAATTTAAAGTAGATTACAGATGACCTTGCTGTTGATGTAAAGCAATATAGTATTATCTATATAAGGTTATGTTATTATTATTACAAAAAAGTTAAATACTCTTTTAGACCTTTCATCAAATCGTTAGTAGGCTTTCCTGAAAGAACCGTTGAAGGTCGAAAAAAAAGTCAACCCATTTACAACTAACAAAGGAAGATAATAAATCATCTTGGAAAGACAAAAACAAACACAATCTATACACCATATGCAGAAAAAAAGAACTCACAATAAACAGCTAAATGTTTATTGAAAACAGAGCATAAGAAGGAGGGTTTGCAAAGTGAAAGTACTACAGTTTAGTACTTATACATCTTCAATCGGTTATAATAAAGCATAGAAGTGGCAATGTATGCAGACAATCGAAACCACATCACAACAAACAAAGAGACAAAGAAGACACGAAAAGAACATCATAATAACCTAGAGATTGAAAGGAGAATAAAAACTGACAATATATAAGGTGGGAAACTTACTTGGACGGATAATCAATCGAGGGCGATCACAATAGAAGTCAAAGATTCACCACATGCAAGACTTCTTCAACAGTTGGCAAAACCAGAGGGAGAATGGATGAAAATGACGAATAGTCGAAGATAAAAATGGCTTTATCTTTACCTTCAATTTTGTGCTAATAACCTAGTAGGAAACAACGTCATTTGTTGTACAATAAAACAATGGTATTTTTTGTACAAATAGTGACATCGTTTGTTAGACGGTGAACGAAGATGAATGTTGATGATGAACAAAAAAATGACGTCATTTGTAGTTAACTTAAGCGATGTCATTTTCGATAAAGTTGAAAGAAATATACATTTAGTGATAAATTAATTTATTTTTATGATATATTAAAAATATTTAGCAAAAATCAATAAAATAGTAAAAAAAGTGTAGCATTGGCTATGCTTTCAAATATTGGTCATCAAAAGTGAACATTTTGCGACGTTTTATGTGCCTCTGTCTTCTCGAGTCACCGTCCTTTTGTCCTTCGATCGAGGTTAGTAATTCAAAATTTGTTCTCTGTGATGAATGTCATGTTCATAGTGTTGGTAATTTAAGAGAAAATACCTGATAGTTTACAATGGTTTTAAGAGTGTTTTTACATTTGTTTTGATAATGTGTGGTTCATTTGGCTTTGCAATGGGTTACAGTACGTTTAGGAAGGAATAAGACATGATTTGATTAGGTGATTTAGGATGAATATGTCATGCCTTTGAAGTGTTCGATGAATGTTCAGAGTGGTCTCTTTAAGACATCCCTTTTTAGTTTTTAATGCAATGATTTTGATTCACCTTGAAGTGGCCAAAGAGGCGGATGCATGGCTGATGAATACCTTCCTTTTCTATTTTTCATTTTTCCTATTTCACAGGAACTTTGTACATTATAGTGATGCCCGAAACTTGAGGAATTTTCAGTGGTTATGTCCTAAAGTTGAAGTCCTTTAGGAATGGATGGTGATACAAAGGTCACTTAGGACTCGAACTTGCATTGAAGTTGATCGCTAACACCCTTTGCACAACAGTCTCACTTAGGTCTGCTTAAGCAAGACTTTAGCCTTCAACGACCCCCGAAGTGTTTACCTCGCACAACCGAAGAAACAAAGCTATGAAAGCAATAAGAGAATAAAGGCAATAAGGACACTGGCCTGATCCAATGTTTCCCACAACAAGTCCACTAGTCATGATCCATTCATCTGAGCTTGGGCCAAGCCCTTAGTCCATCAAGTCCTTAGCCTAAGTCGAGTCAATCTCCATAAGGTCCGAGACTCCACCAAAATTTGCACCCAATCCAATCCCACTCGCCCATGTTTGCCCTAGTGTTTTCGCATGCCTGCCTCATGCGTGTAATCCAGTTAACCTTCCTCCTAAGGCGTATCGTGATGGTTGCTGAGAAGTGCTTCGAAGTTTAAGGGTCTAAGAGATGGTTAGTAAATAAGAATGGAACTGTTGATGATATGGTATCTTGTGTATATCTTTCATCATATATTATGATGGTTTGATTGGAGAAAATAAGTTAGTAACTACTTTGAGTAGATATAGGATATAGAATGTGTTAATTTAACACCATTATATGATCATTTTTATGAATATTTGGAAGTGCTTATATTATAATGTTTTTTAGATATTATGGAAAAATTGATTGTGAATATAAGTACAATTATAAATAATTTAATATATATAATAGAACAAGTTGTTGCTTTATATCTATTTTGTTATGATTTTTATCTAGTTCATATGTACTTTAAGTTTGTATATTTATTTCAATAATTAAAGTATGCAAGAGAATAGAGACTTAAGCAAATTTTCAGAATAAATTTGTAAAGTTTGATATAAGAGAATTTTTTGTTAAATAAAATTATTTTTATGAAGTTATTCTCATTAAAATTATGTAAATTTAAAAGGTTATAAGTGTCAATTCATTGTGAATTAGATTGACTTAGATTTAAGATCCAATTAAATTGACTTAGATTCAGATAATAAAATAATATTATTTTAATACTTAATTGGGCGTTATGTTTTTTATAAAACATAAATAAAGAGTTTTACAAATTATGACACCAAAAAACCATTAATATTGTAATATGTAATTATAAGAAAATTTAATGTTCTATATAATCCTAATTAAAAATTTGAATTCATTTTTAATACTTTATGATAATTAGAAATGCATAAATTGAGTTATTTTGAAAACTTGCTACTATAGCCACAAATTAATAATTTTAGAATGTTATTAACATTATTTCATATTTTATGTGAATTTTAGTATGTTATTAACAATAAAATTGTACTAAACATTTTGTTAATACTAAAATGATAAAGAACAAATGTATTATATTAAATATGAAATTCCCTTATTTTGCTGGCTCTGTTTTATATTCAAGAGCGTCGATAATTGTTCAACAACGTCCTTCTTTGTAGTTTGCGGTTGTCCATCCATCCAGGTAAGTCATCTAACTAATGTCTCCAATATGTTTTGCTTTACTTGTTGGAGTATTTGTTGGAAAAACATTTTGTGATTACAAATGAGTTCTTGTGTTTTATGTTATTGTTTGCAATATTCTGAGTATCATTGATGATAACATAAAGTTCTGATTTAACAGTCTAAGAAATGCATTTAATTAGTAGTAACTTTGTTAATGAACTTCAATCCGATAGACTCTAATTAGTGGTAACTTTTATTGTCATGTAACAATTGAACGAGGATTGCAAGTAATTCGGGTATTGTTTGAAATATTGAGGCATAATAAATCCTTAGGATGGTATATGTAACATTCCGTTATCCCATGTTAAGGGTTAGAACCCTAGAATATTGTATATGAGAGTTTATTGAGAAGTTAGAAAGTGCATTTCTTGCTCATGCATAATATAACATACATACACAAGTGAATATTGATTTTTTGCACATTAAAATGATTGTAGATGCATTCATTGACATTTTTCGGGTATAATTGATCTATAAATGTGATTATATTTGGAATTGTGAATTATATGTGTTAAAAATTGATTTGGAGAGTATATTTATTGACTCAGAATTTTTGGTGAAAATTATGAAATTTTGGAGTTTTTTGGACTAGGAAAAATGTCAAGTGACAAGACAATTGATAAATGGTACTAGAATTAATTGTCAAATGGTAATGAAAATTTTGATAAATGACTTTGGGATTTATTCACAAGTGTCATTGAAAATTGGGAGATAATTGGAATAGAATTTGGAGACAAATAGACTAGTTATTAAAAAGTGGTCAAATGGATACCCCAATAAAAGGACAAGTGGCAAGTGACAAGTGTCACAACACTTGCCACTCACCACTTACGACAATTTCTTCTTTTGAATGGCCATCTCCCTTGTCTTTCATCTTTACTCTCACGAAATGCCTTAACCTTCTTCATCTTTTTCATTTGTTTTCATCTACGATATTCACTTCTCACCTCATCAACGTTGAAGCTTACTCTCACCTCCATTTGCTACTATCATTTTTGCAATCTTCTTCATATTTGTCACTAAAGACCTATCCCTACCACCTTTGGAATGATGAAGATCGTATGATGCTTGGGAGCTAGGGTTAAATGTGATTTGAAGTCATTGAAGCTAAATCAAGTAAATTATGCTTTAATCATTATGGGTAGTGTTAAATGAAACTAATATGATGAGTAATTTAAGATTGATGACTTAATCATGAAATTTATATGTGTGAGTCGTGAGTGATGAAATTTATATGTAAATGTCATGTTTTTGTATATGTGATGATTAATGATTCATAAATTGATATATAGATGATTTAGAGTTAGAATGAATCCTAAAAGGATGTAGAAAGAAGTGCAAAAAAAATTGATTTGTGAATGGATATTTTCATGTTCTGTTTTTAATGATTAAAAACATGGATCACTGGTTGTTTTAGAAATGGATTGGATTGAATATTGAAGTTAAAGAAAAGGCAAGTGTAGTGTCTTGAAAGGAGAAGAACTAGGATGAAAGTTTAGAGATAAAGTGATAATGGTGTTTAAAGTGTGCTGGAATATGTTAACTGTAACATTTCCATTGGATATGCATTTGTATTTTAACCATAACTTGATCTGTAGATATCAAAATGGGATGATTTTTAATTTGGATTAAATTAGAGCCATATGGCTATATTTTTCATGAAGACATCGAATTCAAATTCTGTCTTTAAGAGTTACAAAATTTGACTTCAAATTGAGTACTGGGTGTAGTTATAGTTTGAGAACAGTAGGTAGTTTTATGATATCTTGAAATGAGATGAATTAAAGTGATAGTTAGGAGTGAAATGAAGGTGAAAGATGAAGTAGAACATGTGCAGAAAATTTATGATGAAAGTGTATAAGAATATGTTCTATTTTTATGATCAAGCATGGATTTTGATTTGTGTGTGGATGATATTGAACTGAAATTGAGGTCTAAATGAAGAAGTTATCAACTTGAAATGATGAATTTTGAAAATGAATTGTTTGATACATATGAATGAGAAATGTTATGGAAAAAGGATAAGATTTCACAAATGATGAGATTTAGTTGAAAATGATGAATCAAATGAGTTGAGGTTTGAGAGTTTAATGCAATCAATTTAGTGGTTGAATTAATATGAAATGGTGTTGCATTAGAGGAGGTGAATTGTGGAAAATTTGGAGTGAAATTGATGTTAGCATATATGTATAAATCGTCGGAAACGTTGTTAAGTGAGATATGCTTCTCATATGTCTGTTAGACAGACTTCAGGTCTGCTGGACGGACCTTCTCGCGTCTTCCAAACTTCCCAACCCCATTCATGTCCGTTTAGAGGGACGTATGTACGCTGGGCCGACCTTCTTAGTACGCTTACATAAATTGCAATTTTGACCCTTTAGATGGAAAAATCTCTCATCAAGGTCTTCACAGAAGTTGTAAAACTTGAAGTCCTCTTCGAAATTGTTCTACAATGACATTAATCCGACATCCACAGAAAAAGTTATGCTTTTTGTTCTAAGATCATGTATATATATTAATCATTGGCTTATTAATGTTTTCCTAAGAGGTATTTAGGCCTGAATGTCATCTTGAATGAGCCTAGTCGATGATGAATTGAGCGATTAAAGTAAGGAAAGTGTATTAGGTATTAAGGAATGATTTAAAGATCATGTTAAATTGGTTATGAGACGAGTATTAAGGAAATGCACTCGGGATTGTCATTGAGCATGTATTGTACATAATCCATAGACATATATATGCATAAATGAATACTTGTAACTATGCAAAGTTGTGATGTGTATAAATGTGTATGTATTGCATGATTTAGAAGAGCTTATTGAGAGACAACATCCAGATATTGTTGGGACTTCGAGGCCATAGCTTTCTATAGCAAACTGTGAGTAACCTAAATGGTCTCAGTTGAAAAATTGTTTGTTTTAAATTGTGTATTGAATTATGTTGTGAGTTTGATTGTGATGATTCCAGATGTTTGAGGCATTTGATGCATGAATGACATATTGGAAGTGTTCCTTATATGTGAATTTGACGAAATAAATGACTCTTAACATATATGTTGAATGCTGGACCAAAGTCTGAAGATAAATATGAATGTGAATGTGATGCATTTCATTACATGAATGCATGAACAGATAATGACAGTTGTGACCTGAGTTGCCACCGAAAATGAGCTTAAAGCTTAGAATGTGATTAAAAGCCAAAGACTCACTATGTCTAATGAGCCATATATCCCTAACGGATAAAGGACAATTAACAATGAGCCTGGTATCCACATTGGATATGGGACAATTATAGGCACTCGATCACAACAACGTAATAATCGAAAATGAGTCTCATGAGCATTGCATATATATTTAATATGTGTGTTTGAATGATTGAAATGTATTGTTGACTTGTATTTGAATG
>JAOSBM010000007.1:16178432-16192210 GCA_027568955.1 Erythroxylum tenue
GAATCAAGAAAATCGACGAACTAGACAACATACATACGATGTACATTTAGCCTAGACAATTATTTTTCCTAGAATCACGTCCCTAACATAGTAGACAAAAATCTTAGTCGCTACTTTTGATTAAAAGAAATGAACGTCAACCTTTTTAATCTAGCAATTGATTGAATAAAAAGACAAACTAGTTGCGCACCTAGCTGTCTAATCAAACAATCAAATAATGACACAGAAAAATAAATGATCCTTGACTAATAAATCGATTGAAATAAAGAACAAAATCTCACAACATGCAAAGTTCAGTAACTAGGATTTCGTAAACCAAGAATTAAAATTTAGTTACCCAACATCATGATTTCCCTATCTATTCTAACTATCACTAGCGTTGGAACTGTTGTAGGCATCCTTCCTTATTTTCCATAAACCAAGAATTAAAATTTAGTTACCCAACATCATGATTTCCCTATCTATCCTGACTATCACTGGCGTTAGAACTGTTGTAGGCATCCTTCCTTGTTTGCTATCTATTGTAGTCTTCTCTATTTGCTCCTCATCCACGTATTGCGCCAGCAACAAAGCTCCAAGGTTCTCCTCACTCAGCCACTGCCTACAGCGTTTGTTTTTCGTTTACTGTTACGTGATTCTCCCAATTAAAAACGCCTGTCTTTTTTCTTTATTCACGCTGCTTACGCCTCCCTTGTCTTCTCGTGCGTGATTTCCCAAATAGCAAAACACTCCCGCCACCTCTTGTTGCTTCCTTGTTTTATTTCTATCTACCCTATTACTGTTGCTCGACGTGACAAATAAGGGTCACTTGTCATGTTTTAAAACTTGCTTGTGTGTCTTCTGCCCAGCTCCAAGTGCGTCGTCGTTTGTGCCTCCAGCCCCTCTCCACGCTGCGTTTTGCTATTTCCTGTAGCTGATTCCTTAGACAATTTAATGTCTCACTTTTAAATCCTCTCCTTGTGCGTCATATTATTTGTTGTGCAGTCATGACTCATACCCTTGTGCGTCACTTACGTTTTCCACTCTTGATTTATTGCTTCAATGTGCTACCCATTCCTTGATTTATTTCCTCGTGCGCTGTAGCTTTGTCCCTGCTCCCTTAATTTTTCCTCTAGCGTTGATTTATCTACCCATTTAATTGTCACCACCTGTAGCTGTTGTTCCTAACGTGCTATCCTGTTGCGTCTGTTCCCCTCGTGTATTGTCTTCCAACGTCGTCGCTTTGGGCTGTCTTGCTTTTGCATTTTAAGCTTCTGGCTGTTGCACGAGGCCACATCTAATTAGGATCAACGTCTAGTTTAGTTCTTTTTGTCCCAAAATTGTCGCAGTTCTTTTTGTTTAGTTCCAAAATACACCTTAACATAAAAAAAAATAATTCCTATTAAGTATAACTTCAAACCTCATGAATAAAGAAAATTAACACACAAAAAGATAGAAAATAACGACACTAACACAACTCTTGTTGTAATCCAGTCTCCCAGTAGGTGTCCATTCCTTCTTTTGTAAATGATGATCAGGCCTCCATTCGTACTCAATCTTTATTTCCTTAAAGGTTATTTTCCTTCTTCATTACAAGTAGCTAGTTGGAAAGAAGAAGGCCAACTCCTCTATAAATCTAACTCCACACAGATTCTAGCATACATAATCCTAAACATCTTAGTTGTCTGGGCATTCATAAGTAGTGGGTGTCCTACTGCACTAGCTATTCTTCCTAACCCCTCAGTATTCTAGTATTCAATAGGTATGTGATGGAATCGAGCCCACGCCAGGGCATTTCTAACTTCTTCTTGTTCCCCCGCATTCAAACACCAGTTTCGCAAAAATAAGGGTTTACCTTGTATATGCCAAGGACCCTTCTTTAGAACCAAATTCATACCGATCTCTAAATCAAATTTAAACAAGAAATTATTTGAATATGTAATTAAGGTTTCCTTTAGTCCAAAAGCTGACCAGGATTTAGCAAGTGCTTTCTGAACCATAGTAAATGTAGGGCACTTACCTATGAAAATTCCTATTAGAGCATATCTGAATTGAGCTGCTCCTTTCTTTGCTAACTCTTGTAGAGGAATGACAAAGATCTTTTCCTCCTTAACCTCCAGGGGTAGTAGGTCAAAGCCTTAGCTTCTGAGGAGCCCTCCACTAATTCAGAAACTACTGACTTCTAGGTTTTGGGATTCTCCGAAGTTTTTATCGCATGGAGGTTTGTGGATGATTCTGGTTCAGATGCCCACTAAAGAGAAAAAACTCCTACATCTATCAGGTTTTTGGTTGGGATGTGTTTTGGGTATGAATGGTGGAAGAGGTCATTTTGGAAGGTGGATTTTAAGTCGAGGAAAGAACATGGATGTTTGGGTTTGTGTTTTGGGTGCAATTAGGGTTGGAGGAAGAGGTCGTTTGGGAGGGACTAGGTGAATGAACAGGTAATGGGGTAAGAGGAAATCGGGGTAGAGAAGAAGATGAAGGAGAAGCCATGGAGAAAGAAGGAAGTAACCCATCGGCCATCTCATAAGTTATGGGATCGTCGCTATTTGCTCTCTCTTCTCTTTCTCATTTCACTCTCTATCCTCTCTCCGATAAACCACAATTCTTCATATTGCTCACCAAAGATAGGTACATATCACAGATGATATTGTTTGTGACCAAACTCCTCTCTTTTGCTTAATATATAATTAATTTACTAATTAAATTATTATAATTAATAGATTGATTACTTATTATTATTAAGTTAATTAAGTGTAAATTCATAGGCCTGAATTAAATGGCACTGTGACAAAGATATTTTTTCATTTCCTAATTTAATATATTTAAAGTATAGTTTATTAATTAATTTTGATATAATTAATATTAATTAAAATATAATAAATTCATTGATTTATTAAATTATACCTTATTTAAAAATTATTTATTTATCATTAACTGTTAAGTTTATTAAGTTATAATTAAAAATTATTAATATCTAATTAATTAATTGATGTATTAAAATATAATTAATAGATTAAGTAGTTAATGTTACTATTTAAATTATATGTTAGTCATGACCTTGCATTATTAATTGTTAATTTTTATTAATTATTATATTCTAATATTCAGTATATATGTAACTCTTCAAATGTTAATTAGTAAGTCACAGGCATGATTGTATTGCATATTATTTGATTTTTCTTGTTAGCAGTTAATTAATACCTATATGATGTTATAACATCTTTTATTAAATAGTTAATTAATTAATTAAAATGTTATCAGTTTGTTGATCAATTATAACATAATTAATTGATTAATTAATTATAATATACTTAACATGTATAAAAACATAATTAATTAACTAAAATACAATTAATTAATTAATTAATTTTGATGGAATTAATAATAATTAAGATATAATAAATTAAATTATTTATTCAAATATAATTTATTTATAAATTAATTATCCATGATTAATTGTTAATTTTATTCATTTATAATTAATCATAATTTATATATAATTAATTAATTGATGCATTAAAATATAAAATTGATTAAGTAGAACATGTTAATATTTAGTATAAATATTACTTATGACCTACATTATTAATTGTTAATTATTACTAATTATTATATACTAATATTCAGTATATATATAACTCTTCAGTATATAGATAGCTTAAGTACTTCGCTTGTATTATATAGCTTCACACTCTCGCTGTCACGATCGTGCTTATGCATGATCGTGTAATTCCAGCTGATTCTTCGGTGTCAAGCACGATCATGCTTTTCCTGGTATCTCCTCAATGTCACGATCGTGCTTGTGCACGATTGTGCAAATCCTTTGAGGGTTACTCTGTCACGATCGTGCTTCTGTACGATCGTGCAGCTCTTCTGAACATCCCTCTTTGTTCTTCCTCTCTTTTGCTTAATCTACGATTTCTAACTTATTTCTTCACTATTTTCTCTTCATTTTTACTTCCATTTCACCTCAACTCATTCTATTACAAATCAAAATCTGTCACTGATTTAATTTGAAATTAATCTAAAATTCATAAAAATAATTACACTTAATGATTAATAATTACTAGATAAATAAAATTTTATCAAATAAAATTTATACATAATTAATTTACTAATTAATTTATAATTAATAGATTGATCTTACTATTATTAACTTAGTTAAATGTAAATTTACAGGCGTTAATTAAGTGTCACTGTGACAAAGATATTTTTTTTCGTTTCTTAATTAAATATATTTAAAGTATAGTTAATTAATTAATTTTGATATAGTTAATAGTAATTAAAATGTAATGAATTCATTGATTTATTAAATTATACTTTATTTATAAATTATTTTATTTATCATTAACTGTTAAGTTAATTTAGTTATAATTAAAAATAATTAATATATAATTAATAATTTGGTGTATTAAAATATAATTAATAGATTAAATATTCAATATTAATATTTAATATATACGTTAGTCATGACCCTGCATTATTAATTGTTAATTATTATATACTAATATTCAGTATATATACAACTCTTCAAATGTTAAGTAATCACATCATCAAGGAGTATGCTAGTTTATATTCACAAACTATAACTTAATCAAATAACTTCATCAAATGCACACTTTTCACACAACATCAAATGCACACTTTTCACACAACACAAGAGAAGACGACCAAATAACATATTTAGCTTAAATTAATACGTGGATGTAAATATTTAGAAACTATTAACAAAAACAATTATTTATTTCTGACACACCAACAATCCCTACATATATAGCACACCAACGAAATGCTATCAATTAAACATAAACATTCAACTACAAAAGTATGAAATAGCACATAAACATCAAAACCTACAGTTATATAATAAAGTGAAACTATTCAAGAAACAAAAGTTTCTGCTCACAGATTAAACATTCACATAGCGCTTATACTAATTTTTTTCTTCTTCTTAACATTGGCACCTCAAACCTATCCTTCTCTTTACTTATCTTCTTCTTCTTCGTTGCATCCTCTTTATCAACAATTCCATTTACAGCATCTGACTTCTCAACCGTCTCTAGGGCCTCAAATTTTGTCTTCTCTTTCTTGTTCTTTTTTCATCGAGAGAACATTCTTAAATAGACTTAATAATATTCAATAATCAATAATAACGTGAACTTAAGAAAAAAAAAACAACATAACACGAAAAGTCACAATAATACCTTAATATTTAAACTAAAATTATACTCAACCAGGACTAAAAACATTAAAACATAAAAACATAAACACCAAAAAAATAATAATAATAACAACAAATTATTTTCTCATTTAATAATTAAAGATGTTAAAAGATCAATTCAACAAACACAACCTAAGCTTTTAAAGCTCATAATAATTCGCGAACAAACTATTCTTCACATGCATAACCATAATTAACAAGTACCTCAACTGAAACATCATTAACAAGTGTGATAGACACTCACTCTATTTTCCATTCTTTCAAGCACTTAAAGGTCACAGATATTCACTCATTTTTCATTTCATGTTAAACATCAACCATAAGCTTGCTAGCCTATCCAATCTTCATTACTAAATATCTAACACAAACATTAATCTGAAGGTCTATTTTGGTTGTAATGAGGCCAAGATCAAGGTAAGGAAAAGATAAAATTTGGCTTTAAACCAGAGGACTAATTAAGCATTTAAAATGATACAAACTAATAAAATATAAAACATTGAATTCTTTCTTTTGAACTTGAAAGATAACCCTACCAAACTCCTTTACTTTTTCGATCTCCCCTTTCCCTTCATTTTCTTTTTTCTCTTCCTCTTTTTCTTTTTTGTGCATGCCATTTTCTCCTTTTCTTTTTTCCTCATTTTCTCTTTCTTCTTTAGTTGATATGATTTGCTTTTTTCCCAATAGACAACAATATATATACCTTTTAAATGCTCATCTTGCCCTTACGGAGATTTAAAATGCGATCTTACTACTCTATCTGATGATTCCTTTTTTTTTCCAATATACAATAACATATATACCTTTTAAATGCTCAACTTGCTCTTACAGTAGGTGAAATCAAAACAGATAAACAATAAAGGACAAAGCTCGTGTTTCAGGTTTTAACCGGAAAAAGCTTCTATGCAAGCTCAAAGATGCTCACTAAGGATAATATCATGATGGCTTTTTAAGCTTCAAGTTAAATCCTAAACGCTTCATCAATTTAATGTTTGCATAAGATCATGTAATCTCAACTAGCATTCGCTAGCAAGTTCTAGATTTGTTTAATCATGAAAGAATACTCTCAAGAAGGAATAATTTTAATTGGTCTCAAACCCTCACCGAATAAAAGCCTTATTCATCTGTCATAATAAGCTAATATCCTGTCAATTAAAATCCACATTAATCAACTTATGCATGCAAATATATTTATTCACTTATATTATGCATTTATAATCTCGATTAAGTTCAGTCAATAATCAAACATCATTAACTATTAAACAAAAAAAACACAAAATGTACAACAATTATAGTAAACATCAAAGGAAATTAAATGAAAGATCTAAGATGCAAACAACATTAATTAACAAAAACAATAAAACTAAAAGTAATTTTATGACAAATAATCAAAATAATAAAAGAAATAGATAGAAATACAATACTAAGATGAAAGTGGATGCTTTCTCGAGCGAGGATTAAAATTCTCTAGCAAATCCACGATCTCTACAATATTTGCCGCAATCTTGTCCAATCTCTCACTTATACGTTGTTCAAATACAATAAGTTGATTGGTTAATAATTGATGTTCCACATAATTAGGTGCAATGTTAAACTGCGTACCTTCATGTGGTAAAGCATCATCCCCTTACGTACCTTCACCTACTTTGCTCCGACTGCGCTTACTACTTGAAGCTTCTGTTGTCTCGTCACTAACAACAGCATAACAATCACCTTGCTGCCTGGCAATCTTTATGGACACCAAAGACTGCAGTCTAAACTACAATTCCCTAAAACTAATTGTATACTTGTTCTCTCACTCAGCAAGCCAAAATATTATGCAATTTGGGCAACAAATGTGCCATCAACTATTTTTCCAGCTCTAACTTTAGCCACATCCATCATACGCACACTTAACCACATACCAGCATTAAAGTGTTTAGCATGCATCATACACCACAGCACAAATAATTCAGCTTTAGAATCTGCACCTTGGCTATCTCCTCTACCAAATACCTTAAAAGTTAAAAACCTATGAAGATAGCGTAAGCTAGTGTCCACTAAAGCAGATGATTTAGACCTACTCGAAGAGAAAAAGTTTGTTGAGTTTGTAATTTCATTCCAAAATTCTTTAGGACTAAATTCATCATGGTAGCCATATAAATCACTATGCCAAAATCCAAATATATCATTCAAATCATTTAAAGCAAGAGCATATGTCTTATTCATTAATCTAAATATCAAATTAATCACGATGCCATCTTCGTTACAAATCAAATGTAAAGTTGTCAAAAATTCTAAAGTTATTTCAACAAATGAATTTTTTTTTCTAAATTTTGCAAATTTTTCCCATACTATGTTATGCAACAGTTCATTAACTCGATCTGCAATTCCTAATTTAGTTATAGCTTCATAATCAGTAAATCTATTTGGTATAATCGGACGATCTTTTAAATTGAAGGCAAGGATTACCTAAAACAGGGACATCGTCCACTTCAGAAGATGAAGAAGCTTTGAATCTCACATGAGGCATAATCTAAGTAACGATCAAGAATCAAAATATTTTCATAAATCTCAAACCACACGGAACAATTTATTACTTAATTGAATTTAGAGCACTTACATATAATAGGCAAATAAGAAATCCTAAAGTAATATGAATCCGGCATCGTCATAGAACGAACAAACATTTGGCTTAAATATACATCCTTTAATAAATAATAATGAAGGAAAAGATAAAAACTAAAAAGATTAAATAATGTTTTATGTTATCAGACGTATACTATATCAAAAAATTTTATATAATATCAAACTTGAATTATTTAATAATGAATCAACAATCATTGAAAACTAAAGTTATTTTTATTCTTTCCATTTATTTAACAAAACCGAACAATTAAACACAATCCTTACAATTTAACAATTGTGTAATACAAAAAAAACTGATAGCAAATAGCCAAATCAAAGAAAATTCTTAACCTAATACAATTCTTAACCGAATATAAAAACCAAGAAAAAATCAACCAAATCGGATGATAAACATAAAATTCTATTATATCTTATATCAAATTAAAGCCATAAAAAATGAAATAGTTAACAGTATAAAAAGAATGTATACTAAGAACGAAACATTGACCTATATCAAAACAAGATATCGAATTAATACATTTTACTAAAGGCTCCGAAACATGTTTAACGATATAAAAGATTACCTATAATTATAAGTACCTTCCAACAGAGACGGCGACACAAAGCAAGACGGTGATAACGACAAACGACAATATCGAAGAGGCAAAGACAACAGTAATGACCCAACTCAAGATCTGAACAATTGGATTTTTCACCACAGAACACGAAGAAGATGACAGAACGGACGTAGGCTAAAATGGGCCTGATTTTAGAATTAGGTTAAAGACTGTAAAATCAGTCACGGGTGTGACTTTATAAATCACACCCAATCACACCCAATAAAATTTTTTGCTTAGTTAATTCAGTCACATCATGGGCATGTCTTTTTTTTTCTTATTTTAATTAATTGAAACATTATTTTTAATTAGTTTTTCTCAGTCACAGGTGTGACTTAATAAGTCACACTCGTGACTCATCACAATATAGATTTCCTAAATTATTTAATTTTTTCATTCCAAAATTTTACAAACTCATTTTAATAATTCATTTGTAATATTCTAACTTATATATTTTTAATAATTCTATCATAATTCCTTTCTTAATATACATTTAAAATTTTATATTATGTAATTATTATTTATTATTATTATTATTAACTATAAACTATTGCATACACGATTGTGGCTAAACAAGTCACAAGATGCATGTTATTATTATTTACTAAATATTATTAATTAATTATTGATTAATTGTTATTTGATTATTAATTATGGTATTATTCATTATTCTCTCTGTTTTTTTAATCTCCTTATCAAGTAAGATGGACGAAAGTATATAGTTAATAATAACAATAACAATAACTATTAATTAATTAATCAATTAATAATAAGAATTAATAAAAACATGTAATAATTTATAATTAATAATAACATAAATTAAAATATTTAATAATGAATAATACCATCATTAACAATCAAATAACAATTAATCAATAATTGATTAATACTTAATTATTTAATAAGGACTTAACATATATTCTTATTCAAATGGGTAAGAGAAACCTCGGTAGATTGATTTACTAAACACATTGTTAACAATAAAAATGAAGGAAAAGAATTTAAGAAGATTGTATGTCACGGGTGTGACATGTTAAGTCACCCCCGTGACACCTTTTCACGGGACTGACTTAACATATCACGCCCGTTAATTTTTTCAAGATAACATATGACGCCCGTTAATATTAACTACTTACATCAATCAATTAGCTATATATTAATTATTTTACTTATGACTGAATAAACTTAACATTTATTGATAAATAATTAATTTATAAATAAAGTATAATATAATAAATCAATGAATTTATTATATTTTAATTATTATTAATTATATCAAAATTAATTAATTAACTATACTTTAAATATATTAAATTAAGAAATGAAAAAAAATCTTGGTCACAGTGACACTTAATTCACGAATGTGAATTTATACTTACGTAACTTAATAATAATAAGTAATCAATCTATTAATTATAATAATTTAATTAGTTAATTAATTATATATAAATTACATTTAATTATATTTAATAAAGCTTTATTTATCTAGTAATTATTAATCATTGACTATAATTGTTTTTATGAATTTTAGATTAACTTCAAATTAAATTAGTCATAGATTTTGATTTGCATTGGAATGAGTTGAGATGAAATAAAAGTAAAAATGGAGAGTAAATAGTGAAGACATAAGTTAGAAATCGTAGAGAAAGCAAAAGAGAGGAAGGAGTGATGAAAAATATTGTTTCGTAAAAATGTAGAGAAAAACCTCTGTCATGATCGTGCATAACAGAAAGGGAGCTCAGAAGAGCTGCACGATCGTGCAAAAGCAGCACGATCGTGATAGAGTAGCCCTCAGAGGATTTGCACGATCATGCACAAGCACGATTGTGACATTGAGGAGATATCGGGAAAAGCACGATCGTGAGAGCAAAGAATTAGCTAGAATTGCAAGATAAGCACGAACGTGACAGTGAGAGTGCAGAAATATATAATAGTTTTGAACATCCTTTGACTCCGTTTCACTTGAAATTTGGTGCACGAACTCGTCACACATTTTCTTTCCTCTCTACCAAATTTCATGGGCATCTAAATTCATTAGGAAAGCATTAATTATTTAATTATAACATAATTAATTGATTAACTTATTATAATATATTTGAAACATATAAAAAATATAATGAATTAATTTAAATACAATTATTTAATTAATTAATTAATTAATTTTGATATAAGTAATAATAATTAAAATATAATAAATTAACTCATTTATGAAAATATAATTTATTTATAAAATAATTATTAATCATTAACTATTAAGTTTATTCAATTATAATTAATAATAATTAATATATAATTAAATAATAGATGTATTAAAATATAATTAATTGATTAAGAAGTAGATGTTAATATTTACTATATATGTTAGTCATTATTAATTATTATATACTAATATTTAGTCTATATATATAAGTACTCAATGTATATATAGCTTAAGTAGTCACGCATCACAACCATGCTTGTTATTTTATTTTTCTTGTCGCCGAGTAATTAACACCTGTGTAAATTTTTTTAAATTGTTTATTAAATAAATAATTAATTATTTAAAATATTATTAATTATTTGATTAATTATAACATAATTAACTAATCGATTAATTATAATAAATTTAACACATCTAAAAATATAGTTAATTAATTTAAATATGATCAATTAATTAACTATACAATAAATGATTTCTTAATAAATTAAAATATAATTTAATATTTAATTTGGATCTAATTAATTTAAACATTATTAATTGATTAAAATTTTTTATTAAATATAATTAATATCTTCAGGTAATTTATTAATTAAGTATAATTCACACATGCTTTAATATCAATGGGCTTAATAAAGTTAAATATGATAGTAGCTCTAAATTAGTTTTATTTATGTTGTTATTAATTTTAAATTATTACATGTTTTTATTAATTGTTATCATTAAATAACCGCAAATTATGTAATTACTACTACTACTACTACTACTACTACTAATAATAATAATAATAATAATAATAATAATATATTAGTCACAATCTTGTATGTTATTATTTATTAAATATTATTAATTAAAGAGAAAATAATCATAAAGTAAAGAAAATGGTTTGTTTTGATATGTTGAGATGTCAACGAATTTTGAATAATTAGTTTATGAATTTGCATGAGTTTAATAAAGCCAATTGTTATATGCCACAAGTAATTAATGCTTATGATCCAAGTAATAAAATATTGACGGTTGTGATTTAACAACCAAAAACCATCATGCGGATATGCACAATTTTGAAGTTTAAGAAACAAGCTCTAAGAAAAAGAGTCGATGATAATTTAGGTTTTTTGTTATTGTCATTAACATCTGCACTTGATTGTGCTGTGGGTTCACCGTCACTGAATCTTTTATGAAGACATTGTCTGACTATTGAAGAAGATTCAACAATATCTTCTAAAAATATTTAAAAAACAAAGTATATTAGCTACAAAATATATAAGGAAACATTATTTTTTTGGGATAAAATGCTAGATAGATAAATAAAGATGAAAATATAATTAACGCTAAAAAGAAGTTTACATATTTTGATAAAGATAAAAACGTAAAAATTGAATGAATAAATAATGACGAATACTTGAAATAGGTTGAGGTGTAATGTCAGCAGTGTTATTTTGATCATCAATTAAAATTTGATTATCTTTTCCAAGTGAAGCTGAAGCCTTTTCTAATTAATCATCATCAATTTCATGGTAATACATAACAGTGAATAGTTGTCTTTTATCTGGCGAGTGAACGTGTATAGGTTTGATATGAAAAACAATTGTCTTGCTTTTCAATTTTGCGTACACTTTTTCTAGAGGAAGTTCCATATTCTTATTATGGGAAGGAAAAAATGTTAATTGTCAGCTATATAATGAAGATATTATAATTGTCGTTATATTAAATCGCATCTGTAATAAGCCAAAAAAAGTATAACCTGGTGGTAATAGTGCGTAGCTTCAATTGTAGTAAATTTCAAAAGTTTTTCAATGAGTTCACTAAAAATAGAAGCTGTGATAGTCCCTGTTTCTTTAGTCAAATCCATGTCATGGCGGCATTTATATTTGTAATAAAAAGTTAATTAGAATATATATGTTAATAAGATATATTGAGAGATT
This sequence comes from Erythroxylum tenue, assembly GCA_027568955.1. NCBI lineage: Eukaryota > Viridiplantae > Streptophyta > Magnoliopsida > Malpighiales > Erythroxylaceae > Erythroxylum > Erythroxylum tenue. The sequence continues at coordinate 16,190,979 of JAOSBM010000007.1, forward strand.
GTATAACAACAAGATCTTCTTCACGGGTCTGACTGGTTTTGTTACAGTGATGAAGAATTGTCAAGGATGTGAGTTACAAGTCACATCGGTGAAGAAGGTGTCAAAGGTGTGATTTGTAAGTCACACCCGTGAAGAAGGTGTCACGGGTGTGACTTACAAGTCATACCCTGAAGAAGGTCTCACGGGTGTGATTTAGCATGTCACAGCCGTGACATCCAAGTACAAAATGTTAAAACGTTAGAAAATAAAATATGCACATATAAAGTGCATGAGAAGAAAAAGGCAGTAAATTGAAAAGAGAAAAGAGAAAAAGGAAAACCTGGGTTCAGCAGGAACTTTTTTTCTGCAAGAATTACAGGTAAATGGAACTCCATAAGTAACAACTGCAGAAAAAAGGGATTCCTTACATACCATATACCAGTACTTTTTGCAAGATGTGTTGGAAGGAAAAATTAGCTTTAATCCATGTTATCTACAAATATATAATAATATTTTTATTAAAAAATCAATACCAAATAAGCAATGTTCATAAGCATATAAAATGTATTTACCTTACTGGTAGAATTCAAGATGATGATTTTGGTAATTTTCTGATATGATCCGAAAGATATATCAGAATTATATCTTAGATAAGCTTGTTGGTTAATAAGGGTTTTAAGTTCCTTATTATTTCGTCATGCCCTGGAACATAATAATTATAAATATAAAATCATCAAAATATTATAAAATTTGTATATAAATTGATTGGTCGTTGGAGTAAAGATAAGGCAGTACCAATTTTTAAGATCCACAACTTCTTCTATTGGTGGATCAACAAGAATCGCTGAGTCAAACTGTTGGATCCCGTTACCGGAAACCCAACCTCTACAGTACGGAGTCAGAAAACAAAGACCGTTGGGTCCGAGTCCCGACCCTCAAGGCTGAACCCAGGGTGATTCGTCGAGACAAACAAAAGAAAGAAATCTGCGGAAGCTAAACATTCATTCATATGCATCACATCATCAAGCTAAGACAAGCTAAGCACAATCAACCAATAATGCCAAAATATTCAACAAATCCATGCTAAAACCAAAATACATCAAGATGCCAAATGATATGCTCAATGAGAGTACTAACTTAGTACAAAAGTCCCTAACTATTGAGGAGCGCTCGATGCCTTGCAAGAATTTAACTGTCATCGGGAATCCCACCTGAGGAGGGAAAAATAATGGGGTGAGCTACACAGCTCAGTG
>JAOSBM010000007.1:16335993-16348083 GCA_027568955.1 Erythroxylum tenue
GGAACTAACGAATAACCCACTTAAGAATTGAGTAAGAACCAAAGAATCAAACAAATGCATACGTGCATTGACAGTAAAAAACAAACCCAGTAATAAAAACCGAACCTTTCCACCGAGAATAGATCTTCTCCATGTCAACGGAAACAGAATCGTTCGACTTTGCCATGGCCACGACTCCCGAGTAAGTAATACGCATTAATTGTACCAACCAGCGAAGCCATTTTAAGATCTTCCTCAGAAAGAGGAGACCTGATCTATGCGTCTCGGCCGGGATTACAACTAGATCTACACGAGATCTAACAAAGACTACACGCCACAAACCTCTCACAGGAAACCAAAAGCTAAAAATAATCATCAGAAGCAGATATGAACCTGTAGTTGAAAATCAGTAACAGAGCCAATAATCACAACCACAAGCTAACATAGAAAATCTAATCCTCGGATTTAAAGCTAGCATCTTTCTTAAACAACAACACAAAAATCAATCCGAAACACGCAAAAACAAGAAAAAAAAAGACGCATCAAATGGATCTACATCCAAAATGGGCAACGAGGAAACAAATGAGGACTACCCCGGTAACAAACGAAAGTAACAAAGGATAAGAGAATGAAATTATCAAAAAGTAGAGGATAAAGAGACAACCAAGTTGTTTACTTTGTTGTTGATTATGAATAGTAGATCTCAAAAGCACACAGATTAGTACTTTTGAGTATTTTAAGCGAACAACCTTAAAACCAGAGAAAGAGCAAAGACAAGATGAGAGCAAGAGATTATCATAAACATAGCCCAGAAATCAGAGGATAAAGAGAAATGTTGTAAACTACACAAAGAAATAGAAGGTGAACACCGAAAAGTTCAAAGCTTTACCTTAAAAATTGCAGATATCAAAGCTTTACCTTAGCCACCTGATTTTCTGTACCATTTAATTTGCTCAACCCATCTACGAACCCGACGATGTCTACGATGCTGCAACTGGTCACACTTGTACCGGGTCCTGGATATGGGATTCAGCCCTGTTCCTCTCCCAGTGGCTAAGCTTTCCAATATATAATTCCTTTAATTGTATACAGTGACGGAGCTAGGAATTTAAGATAGGAGGGCCCAAGAATTAATTTTTTTAAATTTCGGAGGGCCCAGTACACCACTGACCCTTAAATAACTCTATCCTTATATATATATATATTAAAAATAATTTTTTTAAAAACACTTGGGGGGCCCAGTGGCCCCCCAAGTCCCTATGTAGCTCCGTGTCTGATTGTATATCATGTCAATAACTTTATGAGCTCAAAATTTGCTATCACTACCAAATACATCTTTAATCAATCTCGTTCAACAATTATAATAACATAAGATTAAAGCAGTTTTCATTATACGCATATCAGAACTAAACTCATCAATGGTCACTTATGCTAATATAATTGAATAACATAAATCAAGCATAGATATGTAACATGGAAATTTTATGTAATGTAATCTTAACATGCCTACTTCCAATTGGTCCAAAATCCTTGTTCCTTAATGAGATCAACCAAATAAACTTTAAGGTTTAAATAAATCATAAGAGTGTCTATAACTGAAAATCATTCGAAATAACAAACTCCCACTAAAATGGCATATCTTCAATAGATACAACACCCATACGAGCGACATGTTCATGAAAGACCTTGGGTGGTAATCCCTTAGTGCGCGGATCCGCAACCATGGAGTTTGTCCCAATATGTTCAATAGACATTTAACCATCTTGAACTCTTTCTTTGACAACTACGAACTTGAGGTCTATATACTTTGACTTCATTGAGCTCCTATTGTTGTTGGAGTATGGCACATCTATATGTTTTGACTTCGTTGAGCTCCTATTGTTGTTGGAGTATAGTACTGTTGACTTATTGTCACAAAATAACTTTAGTGATCTTTCAATACCACCTACAATGCGCAACCCAGTGACAAAATTTTGAAACCATATTTTATGATTGGATGTTTCATAACATGCTATAAACTCCGTTGTCATAGTGGAAGAAGCTATGAGTGTCTGCTTAGTATTCTTCTAGGAAATATCTCTTCTTTGTATTTTAGCTCGTCATAAAATAGAAATCAAATTATTGGGTCTCTACACATTAAAGTCCATACTTTATTATATGTCAAATAGCTCAAAGTCTTTAATTTTAATAGATTACTTTAACCGGGCTTAACTTTATGATAGTTTATAATATAAAATTAATTCATATATATATATATATATATATATATACACACACACACGTGTTGGATTAAATCCAACAAAAAGAAGAAAATAAAAATTTTAATATATTTTTAAGTCTCTTAAGTCTTAACTTCAATTAGAGTTATTGATTGGTCGTCTGATCTTAGGTGTGGCACACATTATCATTGCCTGCATGCTGGAAAGAAAAGCTCAAGTTGGGATGCAATGGAATAAATATGTAAATATACAGTTTACCCATTGGGACTGTATTCTATTATTGAGGTTATACTTATTTTAATGTTATACACAATGTATTATTGAACAGTGGCTAAGGGATTGATAATCAGATCATAGTGTTGGAAAAGTAGTGAAAAAACAGTGTTTTGTCGGATTATGTGCTGTGCAAATACTTCAAAAGAGAGATCATGTGGCTGGGGTCATGAGATGCTATGATTCGTTCGTCCGTAGGACGGTGAGTATGGGACAAATGCACCAGATCAGGAGTTATCAACTTATCGTTTGCTTTTTTATCAAATAGATTCCTACCTTGATAGTTCGGTAACCACTTTTTTATTAATTTCAAATTTCGCGTATTAACAAATTTTTATTAAATTATTATTATTATTATTGTTGTTATAAAATTTTAGGTGATAATAATAGGTTATACATGCTTATAAATTAAACTCCATTAAACAACACAATTTTGTTGGAGTAAAATTATACATTAATGAATCGATATTAAAAGCAATGGTGCACTAAAATTAGATTTAAGTGAATCAAATGTGCTTCCAATCCATAAAATAAAAAATTTATAATCATAAATTTATTTATTCTTAAAATTATATAATATATACAATACTAAGATTAATCATTTATTTTGATTAAGACTTAGTGTATAGGAATTAATTTTAATGAATAACTCTCCATCATTTGATAATAGTTCTAAATTTCAACATTAGTTCCAAAAATTTTGTTGTGGCACAAAATACATTGAGCGTATCAGATAAAGTTTTTTTTGAAGTAAATTATAAACACATTTAGAGTGAAGAAGATGAAAAAAGAGGGAGTTATAAAATAAAATTGTATTTACACGTTATTTATGAAAAATATTAAGATGATTAATATATTAATAAAAGAGGTTATTTTCAAATAAAATTTCAAAATTCATACATAACTAGAAAATTAAATATATTTAATTAAGAATTATTTGGTATGATGACAATGTAAATAATAACCCATAAAATTTCCCATCAAGTTTGATTATATTAAAGAGACTCAATTAAAAGTTCTTAATTAAATCAGATATAATTTAAAAATTTTAAATAAAAATTTTAATTCATATTTTAATATTCTATATAAAAAGGTTTAAAACCATCCTTAAACTTTAATTTAAGTATATTTGAGTTTCAATCTCTTTTTATCAAATTAACCACAATTTTTATTTTAATATTAAATTCAAAATTTGTAGTATGTATATAAAAGATAAGGTCGTTGTAGATTTAATCTACTATAATGTAATCTTTCAAGGTTAATTTAATTAAAAAAACTTTAAGAGACTAAAGTATAGAGAAAGTTATTTTTCATTTTATGCACTATTATAAAACTAGTAGTTATTATCCAATGATAAGGCAACCCTCACCCAAAAGTAATAAATCTAAACGCTGATAAACTGACCGTCGATATGAGGTGCCTTCAAAATTAATTTTAAATTAATTTTAAGTAATGACGGCATTGTAAATACAGAAATAACATGAAAAAAAAAGACGATTTAAATTACCCAAAAATTTACCGAGAAATGATTAAAGCCTTATCCAAAACCTAAATTGATGGGGCGAAGCACGGTCAGCAGTTAAGCTACATAAGACAGAAAAATGAGAAAGCAAATGGATACTGCCTCTGCCAACACATTAACATGAAAATCGGTCAACCTATGCATCAGAGAGACAGAGACAGAGACAGAGTGCTCAAATTCGGTATCCATTTACTGTATATCAGAAACTCCTCTGTTTTTTGTATAGGATAATGTTAGACGACCCCACTTGCCTCCTTTAAATTTTCATCTTCTCTACCAGTTCTTTACTTTTTCTTTGCATGATTTCTCTTCTTCCTTCAAACATTGAACCGTCTTAACAAAATCATTCCTTTCTCTTCCTCTACCTTCCAATAGTGTTCTAAAAGAACCAACTTTTGTTGGTAGTCTGCAATTTTTGTTTGAAAAATTAGAGCGGCTCTCATTTAGTTTTCAGGGTCCTTGGAAATCTTTTTACTTTCAGCAAGAACATATTGTTTTGTGTTGGGATTCTGTTTGTTTCGTTCAAAGACTGGATTTTGATCCAGAACCAAGGGGAATTTTTGTTGTTTTATGGTATTATAAGCTTCCTAATAGTGAAAACAAGTTATAGGTAGCTATGGCATGCTCACTGAATAAGGGCCTGAACATTTTTGGTCTGAATGACAATGTTTTGAGCTTCAAGACCAAAGGGGTTTGTGGAAGTTGTCCTACTTGTAACCCTACGAGAATCCTGGACTCCAGACAAGAAGGTTTCGCACTTCTGCGCGTAGGTGATTTTATGGGGAAGCCTCTAGTTTTATCAGATCAAAAGAGTTTGACAATTTGGAGTTTTAAATCCCCCAAAAGTCTCCCTGTCCAAGTGAGTAAAAGTCTCTATCTCTATTCTGCAATTCTTCATTTTACAGATAATTTCTGGGTTCGACGCTGAAATCTCTTTTTCTTCAGGCACAGGCTTCGATCGGTAAGAGCATAGCTATGAGATGGTGGCAAAAGACCCTTAAGCCCAATATGATAGAGATCCATTCAGCTCAAGAGCTTGTAGATTCCTTGTTATATGCTGGTGATAACTTGGTCGTTGTCGACTTCTATTCTCCTGGTTGTGGAGGCTGTAAAACTCTCCATCCCAAGGTATAATCAGTTCTCTGCTTGTTAAAGAACTCATTTTGTATTAAGAGCAACAGAATAGATAACGAATGTTTTGAGTCGTGCTTTACATGCTCAAAGTTTCAAACTTTGCTCTGTGCGAGTAATCTAATCATTTAATCAAATTTTTTAAAAGTCGATATTCTGGGTCACCCTTTGGTGGGTTAATCTCTGTCCATCTATAAAATTTTGCAGATCTGTCAGTTGGCTGAATCTAATCCCGGTGCTATTTTTCTAAAAGTGAATTATGAGGGGCTCAAGACCATGTGCCATGTCCTTAACATTCATGTCCTTCCCTTCTTTAGATTTTACAGAGGGGCCGATGGGCGAGTATGCAGCTTTAGCTGCACGAACTCAACCGTAAGTTTCTGTATTATTTACTATATTTCTTCCCTTAATCTTCCATAAATCTATTGGCTGCTCATTATATCTAAATCATTCCTTGTTTTTACAGATCAAAAAATTCAAAGATGCATTGACAAAGTATGGTTCAGACCGATTGAGTCTAGGGCCAGCGAAGGGATTAGACGAATCTGAGATACTGAAACTAGCATCCGTAGGAGAGCTGTCAATTAGTTTACCAATTCAACCTGCCATGGAAAAGCTAGATGGGATGGTTATGCAAAGCATTGATTTGCCTCCTAGTCGGAACAAAACTGGTCATAAGATGGATGAAACCGCCATCCGTTAAAATATATGGGGCTAAATGATGAGTGATCACTGTTCCAGTTCATGTGTTCGTCATTGCTTAATTGAATTGTATATATCCATTGCTGGGTTTTTCCATAAGCGGGCTTCTAGTTTTTCCGGATCAAGCCTGCCTCTTAATTTGTATAGGAGTAGATATTATACTCCTATCCTATCAAATGATTGTAGATTTCTCAAGATTTTTGATTGTATTCTAATATTTTTATGTATGCATCCTAAGCAATTCCTTTACCTGTGAGTAATAGTTTTGCTTCATTCTGATTTCTTGTCTGTTCGTTGATGCTTATTCACAACATTTTCGAGTTCAGAAAGCTAATAGTTCCTTTTGCTTAAATGGGAGAATCTGCTCTGGATATGATGAGAACAGGAAAAACGTACTACCTGGCTGTTTCGGAAAACTTGATTGGTTCTAAGTTGGTAATTTCCAAGACAGACCCTGGTCTCAAAAGCTAAAGACCAATCCTGAAGATCGAGAAAACCTCGTAATTTTGCCAATGATTTTATCATTTCTATAACGTTGGACTTTCTTGTATGTTTTGGATTGACATGTTGGAATCTTATTGGATAACGGGGAATAATTGCCTCAGGATATTGGAGTGTGGAAAGTGGATCATGAATCAATGTGGCGGTTGGAGCTTGAAAGCAATCTTTTTTCAACTTGCAACTTCAAATAAAAAACAGAAATCAAACCCTGAATCTCAAAGGCCTACCACTTGATTACTAGCTTCAGTAATTAGACCATGTCATTATGTCCAATGGGAAAAGTTAAAGTTTCCTCCTCCTCAGCCATCGTCTTCCAAGCAAAGGTGCTAAAAACTGACTACTTGCAAACCACGAACAGTGCTTCCAATGGGAAAAGTTAAAGTTTCCTCCTCCTCAGCCATCGTCTTCCAAGCAAAGGTGCTAAAAACTGACTACTTGCAAACCACGAACAGTGCTAGAGTGGCTACAGGTTCGTCATTTTAATTTGTGTTTGGTGGTATAGGACAACATTTCGCCAACCATCCGTCACCGACAGGACTTGCATTGAAAATGTGGAATCAAATGGGTTTTTCCAAGTGTCGAGCTTGAAAAACAAAATATGGAGTAGATGACAAGTGTTAAAGAGTCCAAGAGCGTTGGGATTTTGGTGGAAAAGTTCAGATCTTCTTTGTTCTCACGTTCCTTAGCACTTAAATTTCAAACGATGTCAAGGATCACAATTTACATGTTTTTTTAAACTAAATAGTAATTATCACGACATTAAAGGAGTTATTCAGCAAGATTATGCAATTTTTCCTTTATTTAAAATTCTATTTCACTATTACCTTCGATTCAATTGACCATTGATAACTAAAGCATTACATACTAATATAGTAATTGTTGTCTGCCATTTTCGGTGACTAAATAATAGGTGGCCAACCGTCCCAGCCGATGACGTTCCATTGGCTGTGGGACTGATTTTTCATATGCAGGAAACCTAGTGGGTCCTAAATCCTAATGCAAAACATAAAGTAGGAGTTTTTGATCCATCAAAGTTGGTGGCAGTGACTTGAATTGCTCTCTCACTTACTCAGCAATATACCCCACAAATGGATTTTGTAGAATTTGGAAGATGGCGGATGGGCGGATGGGCGAGTGCACGTCCTTCTCAATCATTTTTGTCCATTCATAGCCATCCAATCTTACGGTTGTGAAAACATGTTTCTACCTTTGATATTAAAGTTAATATATTGACAAAAGGGTCATTTATCCCTAATATTTGTACTAAAATTTAAAGTAAAAAATTAATTTGAACCCTCATATTTTTATTAAAATTCAATTTAAATTCAAATATTTTGAAACATTCATAATAGACTATAATGTTTTAAAAACATGTGATTTAAATGTTAATTTAACAATCCCATCAAAGATCTATTAAGATATTCTATTTTAGCTTTTAAAATATTCTGTGTGTATAATTTAATAGTCTCTTCAAAATTCTATTAAGATATTCTATTTTAGCTTTTAAAATAAAATTTTGTGTTTCTCTTTGCTAAATGTGCATCCCAACTGATAAGAGAAGGAGGAGATTAAGGATTCATAAATCCCTAATTTTCATTGTCTTTTCTATTGCAATCCTGCTTATATAATGACTTTATTTGGTAAATAACTTATCAACTAATTTTTTAGCCGATTGAGAGGTATTTAGTTATTTGACTATGTTAAATCACTAATAATTATGTTCGGTAATCTGTTGATTAAGTTGGCAGATTGAACCTAATTTATTATTTTTGAAAATACTCCTATGAGTAGCATTTTGCTCCAGCGGCTGAGAAATTAAAGGATGAAAAATAGATTGTGCCAAAAGTTATTACAAATTACAAGAAAGGAGAGGAGAGGAGAGGAAAGAGAGAGATAGATGAATATAAAGCGTTAATTTAATTTACTTGAATTTAAAAAATACTCTAGTTTATTCAAAAATTAAACCAAGTTGGAATTTCTTCTTTAATAAAATTTTGTGATTTATATCAGTATCATTATTTTTAAAAATTATTCCATTTTAATTAAATAAAATAAGTATCATTATATTTGGTATTGTACAATACAAAAATAGCTACCAGATTATTTTATACTAACCAAAATTTTCTATAATGTTAAATTCAAATATTGGATTGAGCAGGAAAGTTTCAAGTTGCATTCATTGTACTTATTAATACTTGAATTAAATTTTGTAATTAAGAAGAAATAAATCATTAAATTTTGAAATATATTTTTATATTTAAACATTTTTAAGCATAAAAATGTTTCTACAAATAGTTATTACGTCTAAAAAGTTTCTAATGTTAATTTTAATAAATAAAATTATTAATTTTTTTAGTTTTAGTTATAAGATAAGACTAATTTTATTAAGGGATTACGTTTTCATATAATTAAAAATAAATTTTATGCTCATTAACTACTACATTTTTCAGTTTAGTTTCTAACATTAATTTAAATAATTATTTTTATTTTAAACATAGGAAAATAGGTTTTTAATTTATTTAATTTTGATTGATTGATTGAATTAAATTGAAATGTAAGCATAAATTCTTAAGAGAATATTCAAAGAAATACTACGATATAATACTCATGTCTTTATTATTTTTTTAAGTCATGCCCTTATAAGTCATTTTTCATATAAACAGTTAATACTAAATAGTTAATTTTATCAAACATCTTTAAATAAATAGGTAATGTTATCTGATGGTTAAATCAGTTATATTTATCTACTGTCAACTAACTGTCGATAGAATTAGCTAACAACTAGTGCAATCCGTTGATTGCCAAACAAGACTAATAACATTTATCTTTGCTTCATTTGTTCATTTCCTCTCTTCACTTCACTTTACCTTAATGTCTCCTTTGTTTTTTTTATTGTCTTGCATCTGTTTCTTTTCATGATTCCTCTTTTATTCCTCTATTATATGGCTTATGTTCCTATATTATGTACTTTTATAACTTCATCACAAATTGTCTTATGTTCTTTTTTGTCATCTCTATTAAGTTATTCATTGGGTATCATTTATGTTCCCTTATCATTTTGTCTACGTTTATGTGTTAAATGTTCTTTTATTTGACTTTGATTTTTATTGTCTAGGTTAAGTAGATATTATGGCCATTCTTTATTTGTATATTATGCAGGGATATTTATAGGTAGCAATATTTATTCATATGGTCCCAATATGTTGTCAGTAGTGAGTTGTGTAGTTTTTTTTTTCAGTAGTTTGAATATAAAAAGATTGAATCATCCATATGAATTCTATCATTTTTTAGTAGTTTAAATTAAAAACTCATGTAGTTCATGCAATAATCTACTCCAAGAAATAGCACACATGATAAGTTTAATGGTTTGATGAAGTTAAAGGCCTTCCATCTCTATCCTTATAGAGAAATTAAGATACAAAATGCCTCATGTATTCATTGTTGTATGTCACTTGTGGGTTTTAATGGGGGATGTTGTGTTATAGTAGTGCCCTAAAGGCAATCGCCTTTAGCATGTTTTGGATAAAGTTATGTACAAACTTTATTTTCAATAATAAAGGACATATTTCATTAATCTGGTGTTCATTATTTATGAATTGATGTTGATCTATAAGAAAATTAATGAAGTCCATGATATATGACATAGCATGAAGGAAATCATGATGTGATCATACTACTGAGATTCATATAACGTGCAATTATGTCAGTATCTAAATTAACCATAGTCATAGGATTAATGAGACTGGGCATCATTAATTCGGATAGACTAGCACATGTCAAACTCCTTGATTTGATCAAGCAGTGAACCTCAGAAACTATAAACATAAGATGTTTAGAGTTGAGATGTGGATGCTTACTAGAGGTAGTAAGTACATTAGATGACCTACCATGAGATCATCACATGGATGTCCTATTCTAATGTCAATGATAATCTCATCATAACAATGGTGCAAGTATCCTTAGATATGAGGTACTCAAGGATATTTTGGATACTGATTCTGAGCTTTGACTCCATTCCTTGTTACCTTGCAGAGGTCATTCATAGGGTGGTGATTGGGTACAACTTGAGATATTCGAAGGTAATTGAGTAACCAATAGAGGATTCACCACTTCTGTGATAGCAAAAGATAATACCCACGGCCTCTTGTCGGGGTCTTTACTTGGAAATCTTTGGCCGGAGTACATGTGTCACGAAGAATATCTTCATTGACATATAGAGTAATGAGTCCCAGGACGAGAACTGATTTCACTTGGGCTAGATTTGACATAGTCAGTCTAGTAAGAGTTGACACTTTGCCCATACTCATAACCAAGTGGGGTATAGTATGATAAAAGGACGAATTGCACAGCAATTATCTATGGGAGGGTTCATGCAATGGTTTGTGACGAGCATGGGTTCATTCTTCAAACCACTTACCATCCGATCAATTGGGGGTCATGATGTGTTGTTAGACCAACAACACATCATGACCCCCAATTTGCTTGGATTAAGTGTTAATCCAAGTGGTCGACATAACCAGGAACTTAATGGGTCACACGCATAAGAGTAACTCAGAGGATTCGTAAAATAGTTTTGGATATTATATGGAGAGCAATAGAATCAAATGGATCCTGATGAGATCGGGATATGTCCTGATGAGATCGTGACATCGATATTGCTGAAATAGGCCTCTGATGTTTTTTCCACACTCAAGACCATTAGGACCAACCCTAGTATCACTGGACCACCACAATATTTATATATTATATATATAAAGATATGTACAACGTGGAAGATGAGAGAGGCTTCTTTAAACTTATACATTTATTGTCTTTAAATGATAAAAGACAAAAACAATAAAAAAATAAAAACAAAAAGCAAGTAAGAAGATGATAATCGTGAAAATGGTTAAGTAAGCAATCTTCACGATTCTCACCTCATTCTCCTCATCTTTCTCATCTTCTTCCTCTTCATTCTCTTTCACGATTTTGCTCTCCATAGAACAAAGAAGAGAGCTAGCATTCTTGTCTTTATTCTAGCCATTTCCAGATCAAAGAGTTTGATTTGGTTAGTTTCTTCAATCTCTGCGTGGATACTGTTGGATACCGTCTATTTTGGTCGTTGTGGTTGATGACAACCCACGAGTAAAAGATCGAAGAATGAAGGAGACTACATACAAGGTACATGGTTATTATATGAATGATTGATTTGTGTAAATTCCATGAATTCCTATATATATATATATATGTTATGAACATGTATGTGAATTGGGAATTTTCAGCTAGGTTTAATGGTATTTCCTTATATAGGCACATAGATCCTAGACTTTGGGAAAGTCCCAGAACAATTTTTTTTCCGTACCCCCCCCCCTTAAGCCTGTGAAGAATAAGCAGATGTCTATTGAAGGTCCATGGTGTTCCATCCATAACCCGATCTATATCCTCTATATAAAAGAAGCGGAAAAGGAATCGCTTTCCCCTATCCTCAGTGATATTCACCCCACCCATTGGATGCCAAAGGTCCGCCAGAGCATTCCTCATGGCCTGAAAATTAATCTGACTAGCCATGAGAAATCAGCCTACCAAGCACAAATTATAGCCTACCGCCCCCACACTAGCAACCTCACCAAGCTACCACTCATCCTCCTCATCATCAATTGTAAGTGTAAGTCGACTTGTGCATCTGATGTAACTCGACTTATGCTTGTACAGTACTATAAGTCGACTTGTGTCTCCTGTAAGTCGACTTATCCAGGCATAAGTCGACTTGTACTTCTGTAACTC